>CH003340.1:85873-144640 GCA_000149265.1 Ciona savignyi | reverse complement strand
CTGCTTTTGTAAAACACATTTAAAAAAACAAAAAATCATTAAAAAATTAAAAAGTGTTTTAAAAAGCTTGCAACTAAGGAAGCTTACCAGTGCACCTCTTCCCTTAATAACTCGTCCCGATCTGGTTGTCCATTGTTTTGATCGACTTCTCTCAGAAGCTGGCGTTAGTCCTTCAGATGTGGACTTATCCCTGAGATTGATTTTTATAGATCAATAACTAATGACAAAAGCCAACATGAATATTCAATGTGGTTTTATAGCCAATAATGTTTTTGTAAGTAAAATTGGTTCCATAGGGATTTTAACCAAACGAGTTATCAAATCGCAAAAATTTATCAACTAAATACTTTAATCTTCAATAAAAACATTAACATTATATGACATAGCAAAAAAATTCAATTGCCAAATTGCAATTAAGCCCAACAAATGCTGTAGTCATGGATATGGCAACAATCATCATGTTAATTTGGTTGATCAAACCAATATACAAATAATAATAGAAAAGATGGCCATCTGTAAGATTACTTTTGCTTAATAAGTTCTAAACAGCCAGTTCATCCTGACAACAAACTTATTGCTATGCCACCAGCACTAAAGAGCAGTGCATGATCGGTACTGCAGTGAATTATAAGCCAATCACAACATAAAAAGCATGAGAAACATGGCTGAACCAATACGGACAATATCAACTGTGCCACAAATATCACATTAAATAGACAATCCTTAAATGCAGCATGTGTAGATGCGGCAGCATTAACTTATGACTGGATACGGCAGCATTAACTTAATAACTTATGTGTGGATGCGGTAGCATAAATAGTAATTAACTTACGTTCCATCATTAGACTTTACTCTTTGTAGAAACCTGCTGGAGGGAACTTCTGGCACCTCTTCTGCGGATATGGTGCTGAAAGGAGTTGGCTCCTCTTCTTTAACTTCAGCATCCTCTCTTTAGTTGGGAGAATAAAATCAACACCGACACCCATATTTACACATTGCATGGTTTTAATGTTGTATAAATTGGGCTTTGTCATACATTATCAAGTACATCCTAGGTTAATAATTAATAACCACTAAACTGCATTGAGCTTCAAGAAAAATAAAGCATGATAAAAATTTAGCAACATATGATAATAAGGCACTTAGGCTATCTTGAATCTGTTTTAATTACACTTGCATGTGATCATCAATTTGCAATGGGGTATGGCACTTAAATTGTCCTAGATTAAAACTAAAGTGCTTCAGCAACAATTATTTATATGATCTGTTGTTTCAAAATAGTTCTATATTGAAAAAGGAGCCTAGTTATACACAAAAACTTAATAATTAGTTCACTTATTGATTAATTATCGCTTGCTGTGCAATAAATAGGTGGTTGCTAAGTAACCAAAACTATTTTGTGGCCATAAACAGAATGAAGATGTAGGCTGCGACAAAATGGAGAAACGTTAAATGTACCAGATAGCAATATACATTTCTCTGCTTCAGGTCATATCAAACAATTACCACTTTGTCTTATTTTATTAAAGACCAATACTATGTTTAAAAATAATATTGTTTACAAATGATATGTTTTCTTACTTATCATTTTCCTCTTCTTGCTTATGCTTTTTCTTTTGTTTCTTCTGTTTTTTTTCTTTCTTGTGTTTTTTCTTTTTCTGCTTTTTCTTCGCTTTTTCATCTTCGTTTGATGACTCGTCATTTGAAGAATGTGCTGATTCATTCGTCGAATCAGATTCCTTTCGCTTTTCTAGGATGAAAAAAAAGGAAACAATTACTTAAATCATAAATACCTACCCAAAAAAATGAATCAAAAACCTACTTTTTTGAGCGAGCACAAGTTCCCCACAATGGACAATCTTGCAGTCCTTTAATGGTTTACTGTTGGTGTCAGTGGGTTGCGATTCAATGGCTTTCACAACCTTCTCTCCATCTACTACACGGCCGAACACAACATGGATGCTGTCGGGAATTTAAAAGCAACTTTATACATTGACCTAGGTGAATATTCATCATATGTAATATGCAAATTTTCAGAATATTTACTATGGATTCGTTAAGTCAATAATCAAATCAAATTTGTGGTCAAATAAATTGTACTTTTTTTAAATGCATACTATAATACTTTTTGTTTATTAGGACTTATTGATTGAAAAACTGCTTACACACATTACTTAAAGTTATTCATAAGTTTCTGGTATATTTTGATTAAAAATTCATTATATGAGCTAGCGCAAGGCCATTATGACGATAGAGGTTAGTAGGACACTAATAAAATATGCATGTTTACTTACTCATCCAAATGTGGGGCGTTTTGAGTTGTTCTGCAATAAAATGTAACATTGACATTCCAAAGAAAACTTATGTTTTATATTACTTATAGTTAGTTACATTAAAAGACCATAAATAATTTTAACCAAAAATCTTAACATAAATTTTGAAAACTAGCTTGGTGTATTTTTCTGTGCTGTAAAACAGGACGTGAATAAGAAAAGCACATAAAATGTTGGGCTGGTGCAAACAATATTTTTTTTTTCTTTATTTACGCATAATTGCACAAAGTTTAGAGAAAGTAACAGATGCATAAAAATATATAAAAAAGCACCGCAAAATAGTTTGAGAAAAGTGGTTTAGATATTTCCATCCAATATAAAATGGTTGTTGACACAACTTACATGAAAAACTGTGATCCATTTGTGTTCTTCCCTCGATTTGCCATTGATAATAAAAAAGGTTTGTCATGTTTTAGAGCAAACGACTCGTCTGAAAATTAAATTTATTTTTATGAAATATTAAATACCAAATGAATATTGTAAAAATACAAATAAATTTGTCTAAATTGCTTTATTTTGAAATATGCCCAGAAGTGTTTAAAATTAAAGATAATAATTATAAAAAAAATTCTGATAGATTTAAGATAATAGTCAGTTTGGGTGGACTTGACTTCTAATTTCATACTCAGAACCTTTATCTCTTGACGTTAAATTAAAGCAAACAAAACCCAAACTGACCTAAAGTTAAAACTGCGCTTACCTGCAAAATATCCTCCATATATGCTTTCCCCACCACGACCAGTTCCTGTTGTAGAATTTACTGGGTAAGGAGGTTTCATTCGAAACTGGGGTGGTCAAATTAAAAAGTTTACATCACATTAACATTTTTATGTCACTTAGAGATTTAAACTACAAAAATCAAATCAGATAGATTAGATGTTAGCTGAGAACACTTACCGCTCACATGCTTTAAATAATCCTAAATTAGATCCAGAAACAAGGTAAAAGCATTATCTATGTCTACATTAAATGTACATATACAAATTATAAACTATACATTAGATATAAATATGGGTCATTCCATTATATTTTTACCAGCCCGTACATCGTACCTCTCAGATTTTACTCAGATTTTTAGACAATGTACAGTTACATTATATAAACTTTATATATATATAATATATATATATATATATACGATCGATATATGTACGATTGTACATTAATTCATATTCAGCATTATATATAAGCATTTAGCCACATTTTAAGGATAAGATAAATGTGTTTTGATATATCAAAATAGTGTCTAATAATATTTTAAACTTTAGCCTATAATTATGTTTCCATACAATTCTATTTAAATGGTGGTAAGGTTTGATGAACTAGTAAGAAATAAGTAAACTTCATTGTATGACATTGTGTTAGTTTTATACTGGTATGCTACCTTCAGAGAAATCTCCACCCTGCAGCATAAAATCATGAATCACCCTGTGGAATATCACCCCTTTGTAATAAAGAGGTTTTCCAGTTGTTTTTCCTTCACCTTTTTCACCTGGTTTAATGGGGCAAATTGTTATATTTAAGTCATATTCCTAAGTCGAGTAGATTTTAATGATAAGCCTATGTATCAATAACTAAAAAGACCCATACAACAAATAAGCATTGATTTGCCGTTCGGCATAAAATTGAAAGAGACACAAAGGGACAATCCTGATGCTAATTAAAATTTTAATAACACCGATTTAATTCTGCTTAAATAAAGGCACATTTCCAATAACAAAACTTTGTGTGTATAAATATATATTACCAGTATAATCGGCCATACTTAGATAACCTTGTTTCACCTTTTCGTTCGACCGATTAGTCTGGCGGTATAGTATGACGCCTTTCAACTGAAAGGTTGCAGTTTCACAGCTGGTCACTAGCTAGTCGGTTGTGTACTTTGGCAAGGAACTTAACAGACATTACCTGAACCCATCGGATTAATGGGTTTTTATCAAATTGAAGGAACATGTCTATTGTCTATCATATACAACACATTTCAATAGCTCTGGAAACCCGACGATTGGCCCGAAGTGATCTGATGATTTCCTGTTTGTTAAGCCCCTTGGTTTTCCCATTTACGGGGATAAACAGGAATATCCTATCCTATAATAGATTGTGCTAAGACAACCACACTCCATTATGAGAAAACCTGACCAATATGATATTGCACTGGTTTACCTGTACACAAACATCGAAAGTTTTCACATGTTTTTGGAGTAATGTCTGAAAACAACTCAAACACAATTCGACCAGCTGTAAAAACACAAAAGTCATTAGAAACACTCAATCTGTTTGAATGGAACATTTTTGGTTTAGTATCTACATCTTGCATTTGTAAGAAAACGTTACTTGATGCGAATTTAAGGCTTAAGATTAATACAAGTTATACTCTTTAGGGAAAAATTGTCATTCGACTTAATGGTTTATTTATTGTATAAGACATATTACAGGGTTCGAATTAATGGTTTTGAAACAATTTGCAAAATGCATGGATTAGGAGAAAATCATTTTCGCGCGTAAGCCGGCAAAAAAATTTTTGGTTAAGATAAATTGCCTTAGAATGCGGTTTCAGAACCTTTTAAACTAATCCTTGAAAGACAACAAAGATATTTTAATAGGCAAACAGTACCATTATTTAGTACCGGTAGTAATAATACTACTAGTAATGATAAACTGCGTCCGTAAATTCAAAAGGGGTGTGCCGCATCTCGCCAATTATAAATAAACAAATCGAGGTATATTAACGCATAATGGCAATTCTTTGTGATAGCAATGCTTATTATACGCCAATAATGCAAAGTAAAGGCAAGGTAAATAAATAATGTTTGTTGAGGGCAAATGATGTTATATTAACCTGTTGAGGACTTATTATTAAAAGTGCACGAAATCACTGCAGGTAATTTATATTTTCGCAATTTTGTTATATTTAAATTCCGAAACGAAAATCACTAGCAAAATAAATTTGATTTCCCAAGGACGGGTTTCATTAAGCGCATTGGATCATAGGGAGTGGTCAGGTTCGAAAGGGTATCTGTGATTCAGCTTATCATTATAATGATGAATATTAAATTGTGCATAATTCCAATGCATTGGACGCTAGTGGTTTTGTATCATTTTGGCAGTTTTTATTTTAATGGATAGTTCACCGGATAGTATTTCCGCACTCAATTGAAATACGGGGCAAACAATGTCACACGACGGTGGCCACTCATGTTTAAACAAGAAATTTATTAGTCTAAATTGCTAACCTTCTGGTTAGCCTGTAATATGACGTTCATGCTTAAACCATCAAAAAAATAAGAATGCTAACCTGAAGTATCACCAATTTCAATATCGAAGAAAACTCGAGGTCTGTGTTTCGCTTTCATTTTTAAAATAACCATTCAAGTCCAAAATTCACTTCCCTACAGTGCACTTCAAAGTATATACATCTACCTATACATCAAAATATAGGACTACAAAGTACAATGAAAAAATTAATTCGAGTAGAATAGCTGACCTGTATCTAGTTACAAACCGAAAATATGAATGATAATCTGCAAAACACGCACCGAGTTTTGAGTGTATTATGCCGCGAGTTAAAGTATATAGCTTAATCCGCCGGTGCAAATAAATCAATAGACTAAGATATGCAAACATCAAAATTGAAACGAGCCGACGAAAAGAAAACTTGACACCAATCACCATATTCAATGGTTAGCACTTATAAACCGGTACCAGATGGTTAAGGAGAAATGTGAATTTAGAGATCGTATCCATGATTCTTCGATTACTTTAATCTACGAACAACCTATAAATTTAATTAGGAATAACAAATTACAACTGAAATGTATTAACGCAATTAATAAATACTTTGTTTTAAGTTATATAGTTAAATAGTAATTGGTACGGCCAATAAATTTACATTTTACCTAAAGGTACCGCACGTTAAGTAAGTCAAAAAAATGACGCTAAAATGTTGGAAGAATAGTTGCGCGTCGGCCAGCCACCCAAATGGTCACGATAGCTTCCTTTTGGTTTCAAAGAAACTATCCACTGGCTTGACGGTTTGTGTCTCTAGGCAATGTACCTAACCCAGTAGAATAATGGGTTGAACTAAAACAGCAGCAATGTAACCATGGTGTTTAAACACTGCAATAGCTGTGGCCACTCATCGCAAGCGCTCTCAGCGATCCTGCAGAAATTAGAGGGGGCAGATAGGAGGTTTATGGGATAAAATTGGACACGTCGAATAAAATACCATGGATACAATCTATGAACTCACATTTCGTCTTAAACTAGGTTACATGATGTTTTCCAAGGTGACCAGCGAAAGAAAAGTTTTAAGTTAAACATTGATAGTGTTACACTCAAATTTTGTCAAGGCCCCTATTGCAATTTTGTTTTGGCGATTGGGGGAAATTCCGCCGGGGCTATTTTTACCCAGCCCACCAAAATTGTGCTATCACACCAAGTACTTGTGTTTAGTCCTGTCCAAAATTTCAACCCAATTAGACCACTCCCTCCGGTCCAAACGGGCTTTTCAAAAAAAATTTGGAAGCGATCAGATATCAAAATAAACCGACAAAGTTTCGTTTTCCATTCATACGGTTTATTCAGTAATTGTAGTAAATTGCAACAAGCCATAGCCTACCAAGCTTGGTCTAACGTCCGGCCCGTTGGTCTAACGGTTAAGTGCGTCGCCTTTCAATCGAAAGGTTGAAGGTGCAAAACTGGTCGCTAGCTAGTCGGTTAATGTCCTTGGGCAAGGCACTTTACGGACATTGCCTGAACCCAGCGGATTAATGGGTTCTACCAAATTGAAGGAACGTGTCTATCATATACAACACACTGCAATAGCTCCGGTAACCCGACGATTGGCGCGAGGTGATCTGACGATTGCCATAGTGTTAACACCCTTGTGTTTTCCCATCCACGGGGATAAAGATGATCGAATATCCTATCCTATTCTAAGCTTATACTTATAAAGCGCCTGTATACAAAAAAGGAGATCATCAGTTCAATACCAAATTGTATAGTTTAATTTGTTTAATTTTTTTTTACTACAATTAATCACGTTCGCCGAATTACGCTATGAATAGGAAACACACGACGCAACCGTGAAACTTTACACAGTTAAAACACGAAATAAAAAAGTTTAGCTTTTAAAACATTGTACAATTAATAAACTTTCCTGAATGTGAGCCATTAATCTTCTTTCGGTTAACAGCTTAAATTTCAATTTTGTTGTCAATATATATAGAACTACTGTTTTACAAATCCCATGGCCATGGTTTGTTTTTATTATAGTGAATGTACACACCGGCCACCGATTTTAACAGTCCGACCGGTTAGTCTGGCGGTTTAGTGCGACGTATTTCCACCGAAAGGTTGTAGTTTCGAAACTGGTCGCTAGCTAGTCGGTTGTGTCCTTGAACTAGGCACTTAACGGACATTGCCTCTAATGAGACAAATCTAATAAGATTTTTTGTAGTACACTTTCCTCATCTTTAACATTTTAGTTAGTTTTATATTCTTTTCGTTTGTAGACTCAAGACAATTAGGGCGCTTTCCTATCCCAGACAACCACACGCCAGCTTATAAAAGAGCTTAATCGACCATTACTATCAAGCATCATTAAGGGCTGACTGCGCTAGTAGTTAAGTACATTATTCAAGTTAACTGGTAAAGGTTTAGTCTTCACTGTGGTCGGTTATTTGAGTGAGGCACTTTATTCATATAAATTTTTACATTGTCGGGATATCTCGTGCATATCCTGACGTTTTTCTTTGAACTTAAATAGAGGCATCAAAATCGCAGATAGAGAAATAATATAAACGGCCAGATACTGGGCGTGAGGTTACGGAGGACTACCCATATTGAAATTAGTCGCTAGCTAGTCGGTTGTGTCCTTGGGCAAGGCACTTTACAGATATTGCTTGAACTCGGCAATGGGTTCTACTAAATTGAGGGAACGTGTGAATCATACATAACACACTGCAATGGCTCTGGTAAACCGACGGTGGGGTTATCTGACGATTGCCTGTGTGTTAACCCTATTGGTTTTCACATGCATGGGGATAAACATGAATATTCCATCCTATTGTATATTACAACGACAGTAGTCCTGTCAGCGGAAGGCCGAAAAACGATAAAATGAGCTTCATATCATATCACCAACACCAGGAATTTCCAACACAAACTGTATTGGCAACAAATAAGAAAGAGAAGTGCGTGGAAACTAAACACTTTGGAACATACAGGGATAAACTATTTACAGAAAACGATTTATACAGAAAAAACGTACTAAGAGATAAGTGAACCCAATTAGATTTATAACATAAATAAATGAAATTATGGTGTAACATTCAACAAGTATTATAATAAAAGCGCCTGATAAAATGATGAATCACTAATCTGCAAGCATCAAAAGCTGGCTAGTTGAATAAAATCATTGCACACACAATGAAAACTTATTTGCTGTCATAAGAGCAAAAAACAGTAAAATTTGGTGAAAATTCAAACCGTTATATTCTCTTCCTTTCGTAAGCTCTATGCAACTGGTGTGCTGCAAATACAAATATGCAAGGATGATGTCAGATTATTGTTAGAATGTTTCTGGTTTTGAAATAGTAGTTATACTTTTAGCAACAACTGAAATGTTTGTACATAACAATAACTTCGCTTAGTAACAAAAGAGAGATAAGTAACAACTTCGCTTAGAAATAGCTCCGGTAACTCGGCGGTGGGCGCGAGGTGATCTGAGGATTGCTCGTGTGTCCCTTGGTTTTCACATTCATGGTTATAAATATTAATATTCTATCCCATCCTATCCTAAGTATTCAGAATCTTAAACCATCCATATGTAGTGAACCACTGTTTAAAACTTTAACATATGAATTTGATCAAATCGTTAGCTCAATGATAACACACGGATAGCAGATGAAATGTTGCAAGATCAAACCAAGTCTAGCCCTTCTTGTGCCTTTCAGTAAGATACTTATCACTGTTTGCTGAACCCTGTGGTTTAATGGGTTACATACAAATGTTTATACAACACACTGTAATAGAATAACTAGACTGTAGACATGTGGTATTTTGGATGCTGCAGGAGAATAATCCAAACTTTGATGGTATGGTATTTGACCACTTACGCTTGTAAAAGTTGGTCTCAAACACCACATGGGGAAGTAATTCTTTTATCTTATCGAGCACTTTGCATTCTTCAGCGTTTGCAGAGTTGATGTTCCAAAGTTGCACTAAGTCATCGTTTTTCCGTACGCTCACACTTAACCCGATAATTTCATCATCTGAAATGTTTTAGTCAGGTCTTGTTAAAAACTGGGACTGCGTCATTAATACACCCAGCACTTCTTAAAAATTTTGTATGACAATAACCAAAATTCAGGTTATATTAAATGCACAAAGATATAATAAAAGAAAACACAGAAGTTACCATCATTGACATGGCCAGTGAACTGCTCTCCAATACAACTCAGAAGTAATTCATTCCACACATTGTCCTGCAACAAGTGACATTAGATAACAAGAACTTGGGCGGCCATTTTGTTTGGAAGAAAGTGTTCTTAAAATTAATTCATCAAAACATCTTTTAAACATTATGAATTAGTATATATTTATACATATATAAATTAGTATCTATATATATATAACCTTTTTAACCGAAAAAATATGATGTGTAAATAATGTATGGCTGCTTTAAAAAACCCCTTTTAAGATCTGCTTGTTCCCATTTTAATTATATATTAACCATATTAATAACGTAATAAAATATAAAAAAATACATTTTAGGCCACTGATTTTTTCTCCGATATGATGTCCAGAAGTACATCAAGCAGTGCTTTTAAAAAATCCACAAATCGACGCAAAAATAAAATTTAATATGTTCTCACTGTAAAGGATTTGTGGCATCTTAGTTTCCACATTCCACCATTTGCATTCACCTTATCTTCCCTGCGAAAATTAAGCATATGCAGACATTAATGTAACAAATATATGAGCTGCAATATAGTTCTTCTTTTATTTTACATGTTTATTAAGTATGTGTTCATACAGAGATTGTATTTGGGCTTTGGTCTGCATAATATAAATGATATAGTGGGCAAAATTCTGTCATCACACAATGAATGCTTGAAACAAAATATTGGTAATTCTTAATTTCTTTGTGGATATGTGGTAACCAAAAAGATAATTATTAAAACTATCTGCGTGTTTTTTTTTATCTGTAGAAGTTGTTATGATTTTAAATGTTTATATATACTACAATTAACAAATGTCTTAATTACCGAAATGAATTGTGATAATGTATACAAAATAGAGGCGTTTCTCAGCTATCCAATCAGACACAAAGGAATAAAAGTACAATGGAGATTGAGCTAAAAATATAAATAGGAATCATGTATCATAACAAAGTGGATTGTGTTTCAGCGGAAAGAGAATAAATTATAATAATTAAAACTATTTTACCTAATTATGAAATTTATCTTTTCACTGACATAGTCGTCTGTAACTAACAAATGTTTTCTGTAATATTGTTTTATTTCTGCTTGTGTTTATAACAAATTGATGGCAAAGATTTATAACAAATTAATTAGGCATGCACCTTATTGCATAGGCCTACCAACTTGTACTTTTTTGCAAAGCATTGTTAAACTAGAATTTTACCCTAATAATATTATGACTCTAGTTTTGTCAATGCCAGTTGGCAGGTTTATCTTTTCAAGCCGCCGTCAATTTCATACTCTTTTTAAATACCGGTAATAGTTTATACCATTATTATACCATATTATTATAAGACTGTTCGGCTGTTCGCCCATGTGTAAAATCATCAACACCGGTGAATACAATATTAAAACAAAACTTTCAAAGCATAAACATTTTGAAAATCTTACCAAACCGGTCGAATGTCGTTCCTCATGAGGTGGTAGCTGTACCGTGGTGTCAACCCACTTGGTGGAGGAATGTGGTTGTAAACTCCCCAGAAACTCTAGAAATAGCTTGTTTTAGGTTGCAAGATATATAATATATACAGTAGGCCCTACTAGTCGATATTTATTCAAGAATTCAGTTAGAATATTTTAATCTGTTGAAACATTCAATACACATACTATGAGAGTGCACAGCATTTGATGAGTTATACAAAATACATAATGCACACAGAAGAAAACAGTTGTACCTTTATATCCTCCTACCATGATATGGCTTAGGAAATTTGGATTTTTACAATCAATATCAATTTTTATGTATGATAGACAAAAATTACAGAGCATTATCATAATAGCAGTATTTTTATATGCAGTCAGTTTATTATTGTTGCAAATTGAGAATGAGATTGCTGTTTTTAGTCTATTAGATTACTGGGATCTAACAACAAACCTCAATTGTGGAAACTGTGTAAATTTTTCTCAAATTTGCTTCATACTCCGATGCTGTGAGGTTTGGCACAGATCTAAACACATGAAAATAAGCAGTTGTGAAAAATTCTATGTATATGAAATTCCCAATGCCATAACCATTACCGATACCCCACTCGATTTTGTCTTAACAGTCAATTAGTTATAGTAGTATGTAGAATTCGGTGGTAGCATAAATATCAATGAAGCATAACTTAGCAGACACCGTTTGACTAACCTATGATCTAAAGTTTTTCAATAGGTACAGAATATATATATATATAATTTAACTAAGGTTTTTATAAAGGTAAAGGGACATTTAATCAATGCTGGTATTGGTTTGTTGTTTTATTTTGTTGAAACTATATGTAATCAGCTTTATACATCCATGTTATTATAGGCCTATGTCTCATCCACTATACCTATCAAGCCACAGTGTCCATGCTGAGTTGAGAGGTACTCCTGATTTTTCGGTGTCTCCTAGATTGGATATAGCTTTTCTTGATAGCCTTGGTGACTCTGAAGCAGGCACAGGTGAATTACTTCGATCTCGGTTGCCTCGGTTAAATTTGTTCCCAAATATATTTTCCACATCCACACCTCCAGCAAAAAGGGCTTTGGCCATATTTAAAAACAATAGAACATATACCTGTATAGGGCCTAAAAACTGGAAAACAACAAAATATTAGGACTTAAATAAACAGGCATTCTTAAAATGGGTTAATCTCAGACTATTTTTATTGTACAGTTATCATCTTTTCCTTATTGCCGCCTTGTTATTTATATGCTATTTAAAACCATTTGCTATTCCTATGTATTTATTTGTTTGCATTTTTATGATGCATGACAAACAGAATAAATTTAATTTAGCTTTGTTTAAAATAAATTACTTAAGCCAGTGACTGTTTTACTGACAGTATATAGGATAGGATAATTCATGTTTATCCCCGCGGAGGGGAAAACCAAGGGGGTTAACACACTGGCAATCCTCAGATCACCTCACGCCAACCGTCGGGTTACCGGAGCTATTGCAATGTTTTGTATAATTGAGACATTCCTTTTATTTGGTAAAACTCATTAATTTGCTGGGTTCAGGCAATGTCCCTTAAGTGCCTTGCACACGGACACAACCGACTTCGACTAGCAGCGATTAGTTTCGTACCAACCTTTCGGCTGAAATGCGTCGCACTTAACCACCAGACTAACCGGCCAGACATATAACTATGTTCACTGTAAAGCAACATAAAAGCATTTATTTATTAAAAGTACTAGCCTATGCAGCATTACCTTCCTTCGCTTACAATTTATGCAGTACTATCATCTAACTGAACATAGAGCACAGCTAATTCGGTGACTTAAGTTTTTTGTTGCATCCTTTGCTGTACATTAATGTATATATTGTTGTTGTTGTAAAAATCCTGATGTCAGCAGAAGTTAAAAAAGTCAACAAAAACAATTCCTATATCGATTATTAATAATTAATAACACAATGCATTCTCTCGCAAAGCCGAATGTGGGAACGTGTTATCCTAATAAGTAAAAATTACCGTGTTCTAACGTAACGTTTGCCCACCCTTTGGATTAGGTGGCACGGCTGTTATAGCCTTCTTAAACTAAAGCGGAACTAACATAAAGAAATGGCATGGTAGTTAACAGTACACTGTGTAATGAACTAGCTTAAGAGAACTTCAGTACAACCACGTATTATTTATTAACAAACTGTTGAATCTAATCATTGAACAAATATTTACTGGAATAAACTAAATTTCCTTAACTTTCTCTTTTCCGTGGCCCTTTGTTGTTATGCGCGTGATATTACTAAGGAGAAAATACCGATCGTTTGTTTTGAGTTCAGCCAAATTGAAACTTCCATAGATTTGTTATTATCCAGTTTGCAGATATTTTCTTAGAGGGGTTTGATTATACTTATCGTTTAGGCAGAACTATTGAACCATTAACGAAGTGGTAATATGCGTATAGGTAATTTTACCGCCGCGTGACATTTTTCAATTTGAGTACTTTATTATTACTAGTAATCATGACTTGCTATTAGCGGTTGTGTCCTTGGGCAGGGTCTTTAACGGACATTGGCTGAACTTAGTAGGATAATGGGTTCCACCAAATTAAAAGAACGTCCGATTATACACAACACACCGTAATACTTCCGGTAAGCCAACGGCTAGCGCGGGGATAATCTGGCGATTGCTCGTGTAAACGTAAACGCCTTTTGCTCTTTCAAATTCACGGGGATAAACATCGATATCCTATCCTCCAATAACTGTATTTTTTGTTCTCCACTGTGGGTTGTTGCAAATAATGTTTATAAAATGAATATAGGCCAAGCCCAGTGTCAACCTAAACACGATATAGCATGTGTATCCTATAAGCTACATTAGCTCCAAATCACGAATTTAAGGTCACATAATGTTTATTATATTATAACAATTGAATTATTTTAAACACAATATAAATAAATTTGGTAGTCAAGTAAAGTCACGTCATTTATATCATCTTTGCAATATGGCTAAACGTCGTGGTATTTCTAAAGCGAATTCAATCGTCCTGGCCGGGTATGATAATCAAGACCAACTAGTGACCGCACTATTAAGAGGACTAGCATCTGCCAAAATGAAGCAAGTAAAGTTCACGCTATTTTCAAATCTAGTGCGACATCATTTACATGAAGGAACTGTCCCTCCCATTTTAACTTTTAATCAAAAACCGCCAGGTTTCGAGGATCCGGAGTATACAGATATCTTGTCGTCTTGGAACGCTCAACTAAACCACAGTTCAAGGAGACTTCTAACGGTTCTTAAATCGCTGTATGACGACGAGATAGAATACAATGGATGGCTTTCCTATTCACTTAAACAACAATGCATTTTCGCGGTCGCACAGTTGAACAGTTGCAATACGTCGATCGCAAAAATGGAGGTCCATAAATACGTGGAAGCAGTTGTCAACAAAGCAGTCGACGAGTTGACCGACTGTCACACTGTGCACAATCTACAAAACCAAAGGTATACTATAGTTCAAGACTGAAGTAACACTATCACAACTTATCTCCATATGACCTTTCTTCTGTGATATCGTCCTAAAGCGAAAAGGATATGCAGAGTTTTTTTTTATTTATTCCTTTTTTACCGCGCCTAGTTCTGAACCCAAGATTGGCTCGGCACTAGGACCGTTTGTATACCAGACGTTACATGTATCGGTCGCGTTAACCATTTGGCCACACGACAGTATATGTATGCAGTGTCGACACGGGATGAGTTCTGGTGGTTACCGTGTAGCTTCGAGTGTTATTTTACCCAATATAAATATTATTGTGCTGCGAAGTTATGAAATATTATGTTACCAGATAAAGATAAATTTTGTTTTAACAATGCAAAGTTTCAATCCATAATGGCATCGTAACTAGGTCCTTTCAAAATGGCATGTTGTGGATGAACCAGTCCGCTAATCACCACACGACATATAGGCACAATTAAGATGGCCATTTTTTATTTACTGAATACTAAACTTCGAATCCCATTAGAACTCGTCAATGAAACCTTTTTTTACAAAACGATATTTGAATTTGTCGAGTTTACCATTTGGTGACACGCAACAGTATCCTATAATAATTTACTTTGTTACAATGGTGCCGGGCACATTACCACCATTAAGGCTTATTTTTTATTGCTATTTTTTTATTTAGTACCACACAGCAACACAATTCAGAAATATATATTCAAATAAATATCCCCTATGCCAAAGATAACGTTATATAAAATAAACCTATATATTTATGGTTCTTGTGGAAGCTCAACCAGTAGTTTTTACATTGTCAGTGTTGGTTGTTTTAGGTTAGACGCAGCGAAAGATGTTGAAGCGTGTCAAGATCGCATTGCCACCCCAAGGTTATTACAGGCCGACGTACTTGAACACGAAGCTACTGGGTAAGCTATTTTCGGACAAATCATGCGTCGCCTTTTAGCCTATCGGTTGCATTTATAACAATCAATATGCGTTTCCAAACCGTGGATTATTATAATTCGACAAGATAAGATAAAAGTATAAAATATATTCTATTTTCTGATTATGCGTATATTTATGAACGATATGTAAATAAATTGTTTTCCTTATTTTAACTTAAGAGGTTATGTCTTATCGTACACTCTATCAATAGAATGATCCACGCTGATAGCAAAAGGGAAGTTCGTTATTACGCAGACATCCCTATGGCGCTGAAAAGCTAACAGATACTATACAGGGTCAAGATCACATTCATCACATATCGGGATATAGCACAGAAAGTGCAGGGTTGTGTTTAACATTGAAATTGAACTCATCACAAGGAGTTGAACTCACTACAAGAACAGTTTTTAATATGATTCTAAATATAAAATGACCTGTGTTACCATTTGGCCACGCGACCATTCATGTTTTTGAATAAGAAAACGCAAGAGGAGTCATTACACAGGCTGTCTTCAGGTTACCTCACACCCTCTGTATAGAATTCACGAAGCTATTTAATTGTGTTAAAGCCACTATTAATGAGACATTTCTACTGTTTAGTGCGACCCTGTAACCACTGCGATCATACAATACCGCTTATCGTCTTCCCCAATGACTCAACCGTGTAAGTTTCGACTGCAAACCGACGACCTCACCTACAGAGCTGTACGGCAACCGATATTACCTCATTTGATTAAAGTACGCATACATGCAGGCATAATTACACGTCTGAAACCAATATTGCGTCGAATGCAACATAATTATCTGCTTCCAATTATCACACATTTATTCCAAGTATGTGCAGGTTTCACTACCCAGACTAAATGGTGCTTATATAGCTAAACTAAGTCGTGTTTCCTATGATACGTGTTTACATTTCAGAGAAATCGATAGTACGTTCGAGCACCAAGAAAGTACCTCCTCCGATGAGATTGATCTACAAAGTTTAAAACGGGATTTGGAAATGATTGCACAAGATATTACGGAATCAAAGCCCGGATGTTCGAAGCAAGTTTAATCGCATAAGTTATATCATCTGACATTCTTTTGACAATGGTGACCAACGTAATAGGGTCAAATTTCATAAAAGTACAACAATCAATGAAATGCCGAAAACTGAACGCTTTGTATCGTCTGTCTGATTTTATTTACCTGGTGTTAGCTAGGTAGTTTACATTCGATTTAATTTACATCTTCGTAAATAGTAACCCACAACGGCTGCCAAACAGTTGTACATTAGTAATATTCCGTTTACCCTGGGATATACCCAGGGATGGTATTTAAGAGGTTCGCATGGGTTCGGTCGAACCCATTCTTGAAACGTCGGAAAAATCACCGATCCGATTCTTGCTTTTTTACAGACATTTGAACTTTTAGGGAACATGTTGTTAGTTAGTACGATACAAAAAATCTGTTCTTAAAATTTTGAATTCCATCACTGCATATACCCGAAACAAAATAAAAGCGAACCAATCCCAATGTACTTGTACCAGTAAACTAGACGATTTTAAACACGTGTAAATATTTCAAGATTATCCCTGTGTAGGATAGGATAGAATATTTATGTTTATCCCTGTAAATGGGAAAATCAAGAGGGTTGACACACGGACAATCGTCAGTTTACCTCGCGCCCACCGTCGGGTTAACAGAACTATTGCAGTGTGTTGTATATGATAGACACGTTCCTTTAATTTGGTAGAATCCATTAATCCGCTGGGTTCAGGCAATGTCCGTTAATGCCTTGCTCAAGGAGACAATCAACTAGCTAGCGACCAGTGTAGTATCGGCAACCTTTCGATTGAAAGGCGTCGCACTAAACCGTCAGACTATAACTGGCCGTGTGCTCACTGACAGGTTATCTGAGTTCTTTATACACAACCCATGAAGATGCAATTCATGGTCAAACAAATTTGTGCATAAATAAACATAATAGTTTTACTGGTCCGAGTTTCGATCGGGACACCGAGAAGAAATAATAGAGTATTTTAGTATGATGTCGGGACGGTTGGAAACGTCTTTAAAAGCTTTTATAAAACATCTCTTTGGTACATCTGACGTTTTTTAAAGCTTGTGGTGGGTTTCTCTATGAATGTGTTTATATAATGCCGTCGTGCTTGATAATTTGGCTCAAGAACATCCAAAATAAGGTGGACAGTGAACGACTATACTTAGTGGGAAAAGTTGTCTAGAACGCTATCTTGCGGTAATTATAGGGTTATTAAAAAATGGGCAACATATTTTAGTTTTGGTCTTTTAGTTTATTGATTTTATTTACGTCAATTGGAGTGTCATGGATGTATACCCCGCCCCACATCGTTTCGATGAAAATATATGTTGTAGAAATGCGTTAATTTATATCCCTGTAGTAATAATACGTGCAGGAGACTTATTTTGTGCCCTGTAATCATTCGTGTCATGTGTGTACTATTCATTTACCTTGGTATGTATTATTCTTTGAGTGCATTTCGTGCTATATAACTCGACGTGTTTCGCCTTAATTTCATTCACTACCAAGTACTCCCCAATGCAAAAATACAACAATCAGTTAAGGCTCTCAATACTTAAAAAACACAGACCTTTGTCGGTGGATTTTTTTTTATTCTAGTGCTAGTGAATAAAAAACACAGAGGATGTACTAACACGGGCAACTGTCAGATTACCGCGTACCCTCCGTCGGGTTACGGTTGCTATTGTGCAAGTGGCTTTAAAATTTTAGATATAAGTCAACAGTTTAACTTAATTCATTGTGTGACAATGTGTTAATCTTACAGATTACATGTTGTTACCGACATCCTGTGACCTGTTAATCGGCTTTTCCGGAAGCAGTTATGTTTTCATTAAAATCTTCGACCTCATTTAATAGCATGCGGTTCTGATGAAATCATCCCGAATACGTGGATATGTTTGTCTCGTTTTAATAAGCCCAAAAATGTTATGTTTATTTTATCGCATTTTCGACTATGGGTGTGATCATCACCAATACCTTTTTGTATGGATTTCTATATGTGTCAGTCGCGTTAAACATTCGGCTACACCAACGTATGCAGTATGTTACTTTCAGCTTGCTTTGCGATTCTGTCTTAGTGGCGTGCCAACGCCATGACTGTATCTCGGTTGTTGCCTTGGGGTAAAAAATATCAGGTGCTCACAACTTAGATCAGAGCCTTATTCATTTAATTTTCAAAAAGTGGCAGTTTAAATATGAAAGTGAATATTTCTCTTTTACAAGCGTATTACACAGTCTACGTCACAATGCACGTAATTTCCTACATCGATATACAATGTTGACGAATATGACTTAATGTTTTAAGCTTTGGGTCGTACCCAATAAGGTCCTTAATGTTCATCTTGCGAAAGCACTGTGCGTGTTTACATAGCTTTGCCAATAAACAAAACATCTGTTTTCGTTTAATTGCCATAAAAAGAACCCAAATCACAACCCCACAGTTAAATTTTAAATGTGCTATTTGTTTCACAACTTTAAATCCTAAAGGCCAACTAAACGACAAACAATAAGTTAACATTTTCACCGCGGATTTTACCAACGCTAAACACAGATTTTGAAATTATTGGTATTGGCAGAATGGACGAGCATTCTTAACTTATGGCCACAGACATAGAAAATTGTATGATTATGATGGTAAGCCCTATTCAAGAATTTGAAATGAATCAAACCAATCGATTAAAGACAGGGCCGGTTTTAGGCCGATTTGACCGATTATATCAAATTGGGCCCCGCACCTTGAAGGGGCCCCGCGCTAGCGGGGGTCTTTCTGTATTACGAGGTTTAAAATACTACTGAAACGTAAAATAAAAAGTGAAATAATATTCTTTCTCATAATATCATCGTAACTAAGTCAAATCTATATTTCTGTGTCTGCCTGTTACGTCATAATGAATATGGTTGCTAAACAATATATATGTGTTTGGAAGTAAAACAATATAATATCGTAAATAAGCATATCCACATTCAAGTATTAAGTGTCTATTTTTGTAGTTTGTATGTACTGGTATGTATTTTATGATATATAAACACTCATAAATTTTGCTATGAAGAGTGGGGGCCCCGCCATCACATTTCTAATTGGGCCCCGCGGTTCCTAGCACCGGGCCTGATTAAAGATGTTATTAAAATTCGACTCTAAATAAAAGAAACGTCTTAATCATATTCATATACAAAACACTGCAACGAATCCGAAAACGTGAGCTCGATGTAATCTGACGGTTACCCATGTAAGAACGCTCCCTTTTACGTATTGGCGCGGGTGATGCGCTACCGGTACGTATAGTGATCACTTCATTAAATACGCACGTTTTTATATACATCGTATAACGATACCATAAATAGTATTACCTAGAGATCATTTAGTTAGAGGGTACCTTAATTTAAAGCGGCCCGTCTACTAATTAGATATCGTTGCTTCTTTTACATTTTAAGCAATATTTGTAGCTTTACAAGCAGAAACGCAGTAGACAGAATATTTTATGTACAGAGGCCCAGATTTTAAGAAATGTTCAGCTGTATCATATTTTAGGAGCGAAAAGCTCTGCTGTTACTTATCATGTTTCCAATTTTTTTATGTGACCTAAAGTAACGAAAAAATTTTAATGTGACTTGTCCCACATTTCAAAGAAAGGACCAAAAGTATTACATTTTAGGGGCAACACTATAAAGGAAGAAAAAAAAATAATGAAGAAACGAAACCAATCAGAACTATCCCAAACACCAATAAAAATTACAGAACTTAACCCTACTTCAAAGCTTAAAGTTTTTATTTTAATGTACATTTACCCGCTTTTATTTGTTTTACCTCGTCGGAATATATTTTTTAGCCCGCCGTACCAAACACTAGTACAGACAGCGTTCTGTATCCTAAACCCACTTTGTGTTTAAAATATGAAAACAACATTTTCCCAATATAGGCTCCTGTTTCTTTCCAGGCAATTAAAATCATTTTTATATTCTGTAAATTATAGATTATTAACTTAAACTTCTCTATTTTGTTGTGGAAGAAGATTTAGTTAGCACAATGCCGAAAGAAAAGACTCACATTAACGTTGTGGTCATCGGGCACGTCGATTCAGGCAAATCAACAACTACAGGTCATCTCATTTATAAATGCGGTGGGATCGATAAAAGGGCAATCGAACAGTACGAAAAAGAAGCTGACAAGGTGCGTAAATGGCAAGCATGAGGCGTCATTAAACAGTAAATTGTACGATTGCCTCGTGCCCACCGTAGGTTTCTTGTCGTTTATTGTAGTTGGTTGTTCAGTTGTTAAGACGTTTCTACATTTTAATTTACTTATTAAATGTCCGCTAAATGCCTTGCCCAAAATGACACCCGATTAGCTAGCGGGTAATTTTAACCTCACCAATTTCACTTTCCCTGGCTCTTATCTGGTCCGACTGAATCAGCAGCCACAATTTCAATCATACGGTATCATTGCAATAGCTCCATACGACATCGTCTTTAGGTAGATAAATTCAAAGAAGTCGACCAAAGTTTGCCTAATTATGTTACCTGTTTTACTGTGTTTTGAAACATTAAGGCGTAAAGCATTTTTTTTAATTCGATTACTTTCCTAGATGGGAAAAGGTTCGTTTAAGTACGCCTGGGTGCTGGATAAGCTGAAAGCAGAGAGAGAAAGAGGAATGACCATTGACATTGCTCTGTGGAAGTTTGAGACAACGAAATATTACATCACCGTCATCGATGCTCCTGGACATAAAGACTTTATCAAGAACATGATAACTGGGACGTCTCAGGTTTGTTATTGTTTTACGGAACGATTCTTTTTAAATTTAAGTATATGCTTACGTACGGTTATTTTGATTAGTTGCACGAGCAGGCCACCTGTCATTTTAACGAACGAACTAAAAATTAGTATGTGACCGAATAGTTAACGCAACCGATATGCCGATTTTTAAATAAAACGGGATAATGACGACGAGCTCACTATGGATTACAAACGTAGGCAAACAGATAGTGTATATGTATGTTTTATTTAGAATCACTTTATTAATACATTGTTTCTGTTCTAAAGGCTGATTGCGCTTTACTGGTTGTGGCAGCAAGCACTGGAGAGTTCGAAGCAGGAATATCTAGTAAAGGCCAAACAAGAGAACACGCCTTACTTGCCTACACACTCGGTGTAAAACAAGTAATCGTGGCTGTCAACAAAATGGACTGCACAGAACCTCCCTACTCAGAGGTAAACGGCAATAATAAACAAGAATACAGCTTTTTTTTAAAGAATACATTAAAAATTAGAATAGGATTCGATACTTCTTTATATATCCACTTGTGATGGACAAAACAAGGGCATTATCAAGCGGTGGGTTTCTTTTTTAAAAACTGTTTAAAAACAATGCATTGTTGTACAATACAGCAAGCACTCTTTGATACTATAGGATATACTGCATTAATGAAATATGTACAGGCACGTTTTGAGACCATCTCCAATGAAGTCGGTTCGTATTTGAGGAAAATTGGATACAACCCGAATGGTGTTGCATTTGTTCCAATTTCCGGCTGGAGCGGAGAAAATATGCTTGAACCATCAGACAAGATGAAATGGTTTAAGGTTAGCATTTGAGAAAGCATGGGTCATCATGGCCTAGGCATATTTAAAATGCCTAAATACCTTTCTACAATTAGTTGGTATTAAATGTGATAGTGCAAGATGGAGCATAGGTAATTGCAATGGTCTACTGTGTTTGCCAGAAAAAATCAAATCAATGCTGTTAGATTGGTTCCAGCACTGACATTGTCACAAATACGACCAATAATTTGGATTTTTCATAAAAACTGTGAAGCACCCCATGAGCAACCGATTTGTTGCTTAACATAATGTACATGGTAGTTCTACATATAGTAAACTTATTGTCTTACCTTGATCAAACAAAAAACTACAATTAAGGGTTGGAGTATCACACGCAAAGTAATCAATGCAACGGGGAAGACGCTTTTTGAAGCTTTGGATTACATTTTACCACCTGATAGACAAACAGACAAACCCCTTCGGGTACCGCTGCAAGATGTTTATACAATTGGAGGTAGGCAAACATAACTTTGACCGGTTGGTGAGCTTAATCAATTAGCGCCTAAGCGGCCTGGACACAATTAAATGGTTGTACAACGTGTAAAACGAGCCACTGGAAAAAAAGGGTTATGTCTGGTCAGTACTTCAGCTATTATACCATTCTATCAACGGGTTATGCTAAAACATAACGAAAGTATTAATCATATACAGTATACACTATATACAGCAAAAGTTCCAGTGACCACACTGTAGGAGCGAGTTAATCCTACGATTACCCTATCGCAGAACGCCAATTATGTTTTTTATTTACTCAAATAAACACGATATTTTCTTTATTTAGCTAAATTGTATTTTTAAACTGTTAAGTATTTTTAACTCAGACAATAATGGAGAACTTTAATGTGAAACGTTCACGACAATTTTTTAATATTTTATTCTTAAGCATTATAGTTTATTACAAATGCATTTTTATTTCAAACTTATACCGACAACAATATCAATATTAGGATTTAGGATTTTCATTTTTATCCCCGTGAATGGGAAAACCTAGGGGGTTATCACACGGGCAATCGTCAGATCACCTCGCGCCCATCGTCGGGTTACCGGAGCTATTGGAGTGTGTTGTATATGATAGACACGTTCCTTCAATTTGGTAGAACCCACTAATCCGCTAGGTTCAGGCAATGTCCGTAAAGTGCCTTGCCCAAGGACACAACCGACTAGCTAGCGACCAGTTTCGCACCTGCAACCTTTCGATTGAAAGGCGACGCACATAACCGCTAGAGCACCGGGCCGGACAGGAAATAATAAGTTATATTAAAAAGGGATTGGCACGGTTCCGGTCGGACTGGTCCAAACTGGAATCATGAAGCCAGGAATGACTGTTCATGTCAGTCCAGCTAATATTACTGCCGAGGTTGGGTCGATTGAAATGCATCACGAAGCTTTATTTGAGGCATTACCGGGGGATAACATCGGATTTCATGTTAAGAACGTCGCAGCAAATAAATTACGACGTGGAATGGTGGCTGGGGACATTGGAAATGATCCACCGAAACAAGCTTCTTCATTTCTTGCGCAGGTATAATCTTAAGTCAGCCAACACAGCAGCCTTGTTTTTTTTTATTTATTAAGCTAATAATATTGGGAATTCACTTGCAGGTTGTCGTTCTGAATCACCCAGGAGAAATCCGAAACGGATACACTCCGGTGCTGGACTGTCACACTGCTCATGTTGCTTGCAAGGTAAGTGATCATATAGGAAATAATAAGTTATAAGAAGTTGATATACTTTAATATATAATGTTCATAATTTTACATGCAGTTTAGTGAAATTCAAAAGAAAATTGATCGAAGGACTGGAAGATCGTTGGAAGATCTTCCAAAGACGATCAAGTCCGGAGACTCAGCGGTGGTTAAGCTGACCCCGACCAAGCCCTTAGTCGTCGAGTCATTCCGGGAATATGCGCCTCTTGGTTAGCATTTTAGATTAATATTACAATATTAAATTACCGATTTTGGTGTTGTTGTTTAAGCTTTAAATTTGCCTTGACAGGTGTATTGGTAATCCCGTTAATATTGTAACATATATTTCTTTTTTCAGGTCGTTTTGCTATTCGCGACATACGACAAACTGTTGCGGTGGGCGTAATTAGATCCGTTGAGAAGAAAGAAACAGTTTAGAAAAACATCATTTTACTATTATAGCAGCGGAACGCTGAATTGAAATGCAATCAATGTAGTTGGAATGTAATATAGTCATAGTACAAAATATAACTAGATTGATGTGTATTATAAACGGATACAACTGAATTGAATACATAACCCTGATTTGCTTACGGAATTTGTTATACGGTTTTTGAAAACAGCTCAACCAACCTGTTACTTTAAAAATCAGTTTGAAAAAGTGTTTTACAGACTTGAAATAAAACAGGAACATAACAGTGCATGCATTGTCAGTGTAGCACAGTTTATTTTTGGTTAAAGTTGAGTATAAGAACCCTCATCCATACACTAAAGCAGTGGTTCCCAACCTTTTTTAGTTTTGGGGCCAAATTTCAAATTTTAGAATACGTATGGAGCCGCATGAAAGCATAAAAACATGAAAACACACTGATTTAAGAACATAGTGACGTAACAATAGCAGCCTTTTCACAACTATCCTTGTCTCTAATCTTAACTATGAAGTAAAAAAACTCTTTTCCCAGCCTTCAAACTAAGCAAGGGTAATTTTATAATACTAATTTTATTTGTTTTATTATTAGAATCAGATTTTTCTAATATTTTTAGGGGATTTTCAAAGGTCAATGAGAGCCGCAAGAACGGCTCTCGGAGCCGCGGTTGGGAATCACTGCACTAAAGGATAACATAAAAATTATGTAAATGTAGTAAGGAATGGGTGATAAAAATTACAAGATGTTGACCACGTTTTATCCACCATCATTTGTAAAAACAGTTTTAAACTTACGTTGGATGTTTCTACAAGAAAAATGTTTCGGGTCATGATTACCTATTTCATATGGTATATTATATGATTACCTATTCATACTTAGTGCGTAACGCTTTTTTTACCGGTCTTAGTTTTAAACCCCGGATGGGGGCATTGCTAAGACCTAAATTACCAAAGCTATCTCAAGGACACAACCTGTAGGTACGGTCGTGTGGCCAAATGGTTAACGCGACCGATACATATACCGACTATTCTACAAAAAAACGGTCCTAGTGACGAGCCCATCATGGGTTCAAAACTTGGCTCGGTAAAAAAAAGGACACAATCTGTTAGCTAGCGACCAGTTTCGAATCTATCCTTTCGTTTAAAAGGCAAAACACTAACTATTCTTTGAGACTTGACAAAAATATATGTATATATCCGAGTTGTCCATGTATAACGGTGGTGTTACATTTCATAGTGTGTCCGATTTCCTTCTACGATGACTAGCTCTAAACTTTTTAGCATGTATCCAATATAAGGCATCAATCACCTTTTAAAGATTAGAACGTTTTTTCTTGTTTAAGTGTTAAATAGGATAGGATATTCATATTTATCCCCGTAAATGGGAAAACCAAGGGGGTTGACACACGGGCAATCGTCAGATCACCTCATGCCCACCGTCGGTTTCCCGGAGCTATTGCAGTGTGTATGATATTCGTTCAATTTGGTGGGACCCATTAATTTTGCTGGGTTCAGGCAATGTTCGTAAAGTCCAAGGACACAACCGACTACCTAGCGACCAGTTTCGCACCTGAAACTTTTTGATTGAAAGGCGACGCACCTAACTGCCAGACTAACCGGCCGGACATCTGGTAAGAGAGGTTGAAGTAGATTTGCGTTTCTGGGGATAAACCTAAGGGGCAACCTGGTTTGTGTTTGTTTAATTTCATTTTAAAACATTGCATTAAAGGTTCCCTTCAGTTGTATCGGCCATTAAAGAAATGTAACAAATCGGGCTGCTTGTTTGCATGTTATTGTATGTCGGGAATTCCAATGTGAATGGCCTGCGTAATTTTTCCAATGCGTATCCAGTTAATATCAAAACCACCTTTGAAATTTTTACCTGAATTATAGAAAAACTAGCAAGCGTTTTTGCACGTATATTATACAAAACACAGTACATTATACGTCAGGTATTGTACAAAACAGAGTACATTGCGACACAGGCACAGTGATGCGTCGGCGCACAAACGTTTATTTCTGTAGAGAGAGCGTGTCAGTTTACAAGGTATTCAAGCTCTTTAAGAATTTATTATGAGCAAAATTTAAGCTCACACAGTAGTGCGTCGGCAGATATTGGTTTGTTTATAGAAATATTGGGTCTGAGTGCAGAATATTCGAGTTTTAAAAACAAAATGGATAATATACAAAATATAGAACATTCGGCAGTTTAAAAACGTCATCATTTAAAGATTATGCTATCTATGCCAGTATAGACAGTTAAACATTTTTGTATTAAATTGTATTAAAGTGTCGCAAAACAAATTACGGTCAGATGGTAGGCTACTGCTGCCGCGATGCGAAATTTATCACTGATCATGTAACGCATCGCACCAATCATAAGAGTTCATTAGACTTATTTAAAGCGCCACGAACTTGAACCAACACGATTTTATAAGTATATAGTGTTGGTTTAAGTAAAAACAAATCTTGATTTACTTTTTTGATTAAATATTTTTTGATATGCAAATTGTACTGAATATTATTTTTTTTTAATTGTAGCACTACACTATAAAGTTTTTGTCTAATAAATTGTGCTTAATGAGACGGTAACCAACAGCAGTTTCTAAAAACCATACTAGTTTAATATTAAATAAATTTACAAGAATAAAAACGTCAGTTTGTAACGTCAGTTTGTAGCGTCAGTTGTTTTTTGTTTGCGAAAGAGTTCTCTCTGAAAACGAACCGCAATATTTTGGTTACTTTGTGATAAGCCCTCTATTGCACAGCCAAGCACCATTATTATCAGTTAGCATAGCAAAAAACGCAACAATAGTATAGACGTAATATATGTGACTGAAGAAATAACCGGAAAGTGTGACTAACACAACAAACCGCTCAAATAAAAGCGACACAGGAAATGACATTGCGAATGAATTGAATATAACATATAATATCAATTTTGTTTTGTTTAGTGGCAATGATGTGGTATAAAAATGACCTACACGTTAGAAGCGAGTTCTGCTAATGAAACATAAGTTATTGGTTTTCAAATTCAATCTATGTTATTAAGTACCTACAGGGTATTTTAAATTATTCATCACTAAAAATTACGCGTTTTTATTAGTAACATTTGTATCATTTTAAAGTGCATAGGTTTATTTGTTAAATTTAACGGGTTAAAATTATTGCTGACAATGCCAAAAGAAAAGATTCACATTAACATTGTTGTGATCGGCCACGTCGATTCAGGCAAATCAACAACTACAGGTCACCTGATCTATAAATGTGGTGGAATTGATAAAAGAGCAATCGAAAAGTTCGAAAAAGAAGCCCAAGCGGTATATGTATTTTCATAAATTGCCTTCAAACATTTTCTGTAATGCTTTAATTTTAAGGAGATCGAAAGTAATAGCACTATAAGAATGTACCTGATTTAGTTTGTCATAATTCACTGTCAAATTGTACTTTAGTTTATTTTAATTTATTTAAAACATCAAAAAATCAAAAAGTTTAACAGTAATTTTAAGTGCCCTAACGGATATTGCCTGAACCCAGCGGATTAATGGGTTCGACCAAATTTGAAGAAACGTGTCTATCTACAACATACTGTAATAGCTCAGGTAACCCGACGTTGCGTGCGAACCGATATAATAATTGCCTGTGTGCTAACGCCTCTTTCGTTTTGCCATTCACTAGCATATATATAAATATCATATCCTATATCATGATATCTAGCCAACTGTACATTTAAGCAATATTATTCAAGATTATAACCGTGTCAATGAACGACCGATTTATTGAAGAATCATGCACCAAGGTGATAGAAAATTAAGTTTTCCGTTAATAAATCTAAATCAAGATCTTTAATTACAGGATAATTTTATAGTCCCTTTCATTACAGATGGGCAAAGGTTCGTTTAAGTACGCCTGGGTGTTGGATAAACTGAAGGCTGAGAGAGAAAGAGGAATCACCATTGACATTGCTCTGTGGAAGTTCGAGACAACGAAATATTACATCACCGTCATCGATGCTCCTGGACATAGAGACTTTATCAAGAACATGATAACTGGGACGTCTCAGGTCAGTATTGTAGTGTAATAGGAAATCTTGTTAATTGGTACAGAATACTGATGGATTCTCAAAGTTTGTGAACGACAACAGATCGCCCGACAAAGATACGATAGGACAAGTTTTATCTCCGTCTGTAAAGTCTCGACCTGATGCTCCAAGCACCTGTCCATTTGAAGAATTTTAGTCGGCCTTAGACGCCTGCTTGTTAATCAAAGTTTAAATAAACGCGTCATTATTGTTTAATACCTCTGGAAACAAATTACTAGCCAAATCGGTTTAGATTGAACCAGTTGACTGCAAACGCCCTACCCTACTAAGATAACCGTACTGCGAAACCAACACAGTAACGTCACGTTACAGTTGTCACATTTTTTTCAGTAACGCCACGTCACATTTTTTTTCAGTAACGTCACATTTGTCACATTTTTTCAGTAACGCCACGTCACATTTTCATAGACGGAGAATTTTCAAATACTAGTTGTCCAATAGACTGATCTATGCGAGTTATATCGCACCGAACTTGGGCCGTTATTTTATCGTTGGATTTCGGTATTTTCGTTTAACAAAATTAGTATCTTAAATTTACTATAGGTATATAGAAAAATAAAATGTTTTTATATTTGTGCAGAATTTTCAGTGTTAATTGGGTTATTTAATTAAAATATTTTTCAGTTAAATTGACAGACCATCTGGCCAGAACGAGCTGATCAATCACGTTGAAGCCATATTTTTAACACTTTTACTAGATTAAACTCTATTAAACACTTTTGTTTTCTTTTAATATTAGTGGAATTGAATTTGTTGGGACTTTCGGTTATTATTGGAATATTAAACCAGAATGATCATTGGTTTGAGTGTGGTAGGGTGTTGGGAAGTTCTACGGAAAACGGCTTATGGTGGTTACGTGGAATCCTAATTGATTTCGTTTGCATTAAAATTCACTATCGATACGTGGGAAAATTGTATTATAAAAACTTATTATATTAAAATTAATTTAATAGTTTAAGGGATTCTCCGTGGTTACTTGTGAAATGTATTGTCTGTTTGTCGCTTTCCTAGTTAATATTATTCATATACATCTCCTGTTATTTTTTATGGTAAAATTAAAGGTCAGAGGTTGATTGGACAACCCATTCTTGCCAATGACATTTTTGTCATTACGATTACGCAGAAAACTAAAGAAAAAAAAATTGAAAGTCAAAATGTTTTTTCATCGGAAAGGAAACCCATAATACCTCTTGTATATTATATCGTTTGTGGGATTTTTGTGGGAATGCGGTGCAAAAAGTGTTATACTGACGTGGATTTACTTGTTGATAAAGCAAATTATTGACCTTATGATTGACTACTTTTAGCTTTGCATATAGTTAACGTACAATCACGTCGAATCATGACGTAATCGTATAATTACAGGCTGATTGCGCTGTGTTGATAGTGGCAGCAAGCACTGGAGAGTTCGAGGCAGGAATATCCACGAACGGTCAAACAAGAGAACACGCCTTACTTTCCTACACACTCGGTGTAAAACAACTAATCGTAGCTGTCAACAAGATGGACAACACAGAACCTCCATTTTCAGAGGTAAACAGCAATACAGCGTTCTTTTAAAGAATACATTTAAAACAAAGTAGAATTATTCGATACTCTTTTATATATCCACTTGGGTGGGACAAACATTATACCACTGGCAAACTCTTTCCCGAACTGTTTACTCAGCCATTGCAGTGTTCTACATGAAGGTATTGGTACTGTTTATATTCAACCCTGTAATCTACTTGGTTAGGGCAATATTCGGTTAGTGGATTGCCAAAAATATGACGAGCGGGCATCCTTTTTCGATCCCATTAAAGTCCGCTCACTGGTTTATACAAGCTAAACATTTGGACATCATATGCAGACACGATTCAAAGAAATCTCAAAGGAGATCTCATCGTATATAAAGAAGGTTGGATACAATCCAGCGTCTGTTGTAATTGTTCCTGTTTCTGGGTGGCATGGTGATAATATGCTGGAACCATCGGATAACATGCGGTGGTTTAAGGTAAGAAAGGACCAGTGTCAACTCTAGGCTACATGGAGAAGATAGACTTTTGAATTGTCGAATTTAAAATACAATTCTGCCGAGTTCGGCAAATGGCAGTGTTTGTATATAATTTATTTTTGTTTAGCAAATTGATCTACTGGTGGACAGTCGTGTGGTCAAATGTTTAACCCGACCGATACATATACCCAACTGTAAACAAAAAACGGTTTTAGGGACGAGCCCCTCATGGGTTCGAAATTGAGCTTGGTAAAAAGAAAAAAAATGATCTACCGCAGTGTACGGTCGTGTGGCCGAAGGGTTATCGCGACCGATACATATACAATACTGCCTTCTAAATATAAACGGTCTTAGTGACGAAATCTTAATGGGTTCGAAACTAAGCTCGAAAAAAATATTGATCTACTGGTGTACGGTCGTGTGGCCAAATGGTTAACCCGACCGATACATAATCCGACTACAATACAAAATAGGTCCGAGTAACGATCCCATCATGGGTTCGAAACTTGGCTCGGTATAAAAAAAGAATAATTGGTCTACTGGTGTGTACGGTCGTGTAGCCATATGGTTAGCGCGACCGATACACATACCGACTCTTATACAAAAAAACGGATCTGCTGACGAACCCATCTCGGGATCGAAATTTGGCTCGGTTATAAAAATGGTTACCCTATACAAAATATATATACCAACTCCTATACAAAAACGGTCCGAGTCACGAACCTATTATGGTTCAAAACCTAGCCCGGTAAAAAATAACCTTACTGGGTTCAATCTAAGACTTAAAGTGCATTTTTAGTATACCATGATAGGTTCGAATCCACAACTTTGCGGCTGACGAAACGATTTGATCAAGAAAATATTCACGTGATTTTCTCATAATATTTGATTGGTGTAGCCAATCCTTGAAACCACTAACTAATTGTTCTTTGTGTGATAAGGGCTGGAGTGTCACGGCCAAAGAACGAACTGCATCTGGGAAGACGCTCTTTGAAGCTTTGGATTCCATTATACCCCCTAAACGACCAGTTACAAAACCTCTTCGTGTTCCGCTTCAAGATGTTTACAAAATCGGAGGTAAGTACCAAAGACTTAACCAAAGTGGGTCAGTGCGTTGTCTTTCAGCCAAATGGTTTGAGGTTCGAAACTGGTCGGTTATGTCCTTGGGCAATGAACTTAATAGACAAATTGCCTGGACACATTGGAGCACTGTGTTTTACCTAATTCAAGGAATGTATCAAACATACACAACACACTGAAAAGCTTTGGTAATCCGACGGTGGGTACAAGGTAATTTGACGATTACCCGTATATTAACGCCCCTCACGATTTCCTATTCACTAGGATAAAAATGAATATCCTATTCTGATCCTATCTTTCTACCATCGTATAGCAGTTTGGGGTTTAAAAAGGTAAACGGCAATGCCCCGAAAACATTAAAATAAATTTCTTTTTATTCCAAAATTAATATTTTCAGGAATTGGCACAGTTCCGGTCGGAAGAGTGGAGACCGGAGTCATGAAGCCAGGAATGGTTGTTTATTTCTGTCCAGCTAACATTACTGCCGAAGTGAAGTCGGTTGAAATGCATCACGAAGCTTTACCTGAGGCATTACCGGGGGACAACATCGGTTTCAGTGTTAAGAACGTTTCAATCAAGCAAATACGACGTGGAATGGTGGCTGGAGACTCAAAGAATGATCCACCGCAAGATGCGATTTCCTTTGTTTCCCAGGTTTGAAATGTTCGTCCAGATGGTCAGAACGTTGCCCCGCTAGCTAAAAACAAAATGAGCTTCTGAATTGTTAAATCTGTTCGGGAGCAGAACACTGAACAATCAATGCCTAAACCAAGTGGATTATTAGGGTGAACAAAACTGACAATATTTAAATTGTATTGAAAACAAAGCAATAGCCTTAGTAACCTGACGGTAACGAGATATTCCAACAGATTATGTTACAACCTCACTTCTTCGCTTTCCCATTCCTGGGAATAATGATATGCATTCTATCTAGTATTGTCCGCCGGGGTAGTATGGTGGTTTAATCCGTCGCCTTTCAGCCGAAGGGTTGCAGTTACGAAACTTGTCGCTAGCTAGTCGGTCGTGTCCTTGGGCAAGGCACTTAACGAACATTGCCTAAACCGAATAGCTCTGGTAACCCGGCGATGGGTGCGAGACTGCGAGGTGATCTGACGATTGCCCGTGTGTTAACCCCCTTGGTTTTTCCATTCACGGGGATAAAAATGAATATCCTATCCTATAACTATTTTTGCAGAAATTAATGCCAGCATTGTTAAACAGGTCATCATACTGAATCACCCCGGTATAATCCATACCGGATATGCCCCTGTATTGGACTGTCACACGGCACACGTTGCTTGCAAGGTAATTTATTCAATTAACTATATATTATTTTAAAACATGCTTTGAAAATACGTTATGTTTAATTCACATAAATGCTGCTGTTTCATTATAATGGATAATGCGCTTCCGCACCAGTATTTAATTTCGCACATATGCGGCTGGACAGGTGATCAATTCTTTTAAAGTAAAACTATATTAGCACGGTTGTGTGGCCTAACGGTTAATTTTATTAATGTATATAAAAATTTTATATATACAAAAACGGTCTTAGAGACGGGACCATCATGGGTTCCGATCTTGGTCCGATAATAAAAAAGAAAAATTAAGACCATGTTAGGGAAACTACCATTTAAAAACACGCCAACTTTATGCTCACTCGCCCGCATGTATGCAGCTCTTGCCTAAAAAACAATCACCTGTCCAGCAGTTGTGAAGCGTGTGTGGACCCTGCCTAAAACTCATGTGTAAACCATAAGAAGGTCGTGTGGCCAACTGCATGGTTAATGCCACCGATACATACACTAAATTGTATTAAAAAAAGTATAACCAGAAGTGCTATGACCTCAATACGAAAAATCTTTTCGTTTCACTTGATTAGCCTACTGAAAAGTCATTATATAATCTTCGGGTTCAAGATGACCTGGAAATAAGGATTTTTCTTACCGAAATTATCCTAACAGTGCTCAGACAATGTTGTTTTTTATGTTCGACCGGTTAGTCTGGTGGATTAGTGCGACGCCTTTCAACCGAAAGGTTTAAGCTTCGAAACTGATCGCTAGCTAGTCGTTTGTGTTCTTTGGCAAGGCACCTAATGCACATTGCCTGAACCCAGCATATTAATGGGTTCCACTAAATTTAAGAAACACATTGCAATAGCTCCGTTAACCCGACGTCGGGCGCGAGGTGATATGACGATTGCACTTGTGTTAAACCCCTTGGTTTTCCCATTCACGGAGATAAACATGAATATCCCATTTTACACCAATAAACCACTGGGCTTTTACAATATCCACAAAGTGCTTTGCCATACGATACAGCTGACTACCCCGCTACTAGCTTTTGGTCCGTACCATGTATTTATTATTGCAGGAATATTTGTATGTCATTACGATTGGCAACGATGCTAAGCAATAGCGAATCCCTTTTTCATACGGGGCGTATAGTAGCTTATCTGTAATGGGCGCTGTTAATTTATACAAGGATGCCATTCACTTAAAAATATATTTATTATTGGCCTCTATTGTATTTTTTCCTGTTGGTATGTAGGCTAATTACTGGTAGCTGTGTTTAGGGGTATATACAAATAGATAAAAAAAACGAGAAAGAATTCTGTCACATCTTCTTCTCGATTTGGATTAAAATAGGGTTTAATTAACTATTAAAATTCCTTTAGTTTGCTGAATTGAAGGAAAAAATTGACCGACGGTCTGGAAAGACACTTGAAAATAGTCCCAAATCAATCAAGTCAGGGGATTCAGCGTTGGTCAAACTAATCCCAAGCAAACCGTTGTGCATAGAGGCTTATAGCCAATATCCACCACTCGGTAAGTATACACAAATGTGGGGGAAGGGTTTTTTCAACGCGTCTAATTGGTCGGGACCAGGTCCCAGGATCTGCTGCCGTACATGATAAGAAGGTAGGATTTATTGCAAAAATAAACTTAAGTTGCATATAAAAAAGTACCATTCAAAATACCATGGTACTTAGAAAGCCTTGTAGATCGGAAAAACCAAAGGAGCAATTAAAAGCATTTGGTGCTCTAAAATTAACATAAACGTAGTAAATCATCGACACACTGCAATGCGTCTTGAAACTCGACTGTGTGTATGGGGCACTCTACCGGATACCAGCGTGATATAACAACTGACCTCATTTTCCCAATATAGCTATTCTTATACCTTAATTTCTATATCAAAGCACTCTGTTTTGCAGGTCGCTTTGCTGTACGCGATATGAGACAAACCGTTGCAGTCGGGGTGATCAAAAGTGTCGAAAAACGTACTGCTGCCGTCCCAAAGGTCACCAAGGCTGTTCAAAAACTAACGTCCAGTAACAAAAAATAAAATATAGGTCTTCTTGGTTGATGGCAGTTTTAGTATTATCCTGTATTAACTTATTTTATAATGTTGTATTCAGTATATTAAAATTATAATACCTGCAAACTAATAATCAAAATATATAATCGTATAAACTTTTATTAAAACCATGTTATTAAAAGTACCGTTTTAAAAATAGAACGGATGTTGATTTATTTCTTTTTTTGCGACATGTAGTAAATTTCCGATCTGGTTACGTTTAAAACTTTCCGATCGAAAATCATGGTGGGTTAGTGCGTTGCTTTTTAGCCGAAGGGTTAATTTGAAACTATAGTATCTTGCTATCGGTTGTGACTTTGGGCACTTTTAAAAGACATTGCCTTACCCCAGTGGAATATGAAAATCCTATTCTATTTCCATAGCTTTTTGCTGATATAAATTGGGTAAGCAGTGTATAATATAGGATAAATCACCTATAGAATCCTACATAAGTCGGTTAGGTCCTTGAGTGGGGCGCTTAGCGAACATTGTGTGATCCCATCAGATTAATGGGTTGTACTTAAACAGCAAGAATGTATCAGACAAATAGAAAATAGATTGCAATATAACTAGGCGTCAAGTGGATGCTAGACAATCTGGCGATTACCCGTTCCTTACATATTCGTAAAGAATTTATTGCCACGGTGATACAGAATAAAAACCTTATAAATCCTGCACTTATAATGAATCAGTAGAATCACTTTTCTGTTTCTGCTTTTTTAACGCCGTAGTAGTATTTATTCTCTGTTCCGATAACTTTGAACTACAAAACGAAGTTTTCGAACTAATAAGATATAAAACTAAAGAATTTCCGTTAACCCCCAAAAATCAAAATATATCGTCTTATCACCGCGTGTAATAACTGCATTCTTAAAAACAACACACAAAAAGTAACAATACAGTCATGGAAAATCCTCCCCTATTTTTGGTATCATAGGGCAACACTAACAAGAGGGAAAGGGGGAAGGAGGGAAACTATGCTCACTAAAATTACGGAAATGAATTTAAACCCTTCACTGAACACTAATCTTGATCCCAGAATTAACCCTAACTCCAACCCCATGTTTAAAACTAACTCTAATGTCATAATCTTCATTTTAATGTGCGCTTTTCCTCCTTCCCTCCTTTCCACTTTTCCCCCTTTTAGTATTTCCGTATTATTCCAATATATTTCCACCAAGCTTTAAATTGTTGTATTGTTAACTTAGAACAGAAGTTAGCAACCTACGGCTGTTTCTTTCTTCTTATGCGGTTCTTATTATTTTTAATGCTACTGTAGCGAGCGCTTAATAAGTTTAATACCCACGAATAAGTAAAAACAAACAGACTAACACTCGCGTTTTTTTATATTACACAGTGTTATTTTCTTGAAATTGCAAAAATATTGTTAGTTTTGCGGCTCCCAGTAATGTTTATTTTGTGGAATATCGTTTAAAATGTTTATTTAAGTGGAAAAGGTTGCCTACCCCTGACTTTACTACACGTATTAATTAAGCCTTCATCGGCTGTAACGATAAATATGTATATTGTATAACATATTAGGATATATCATTGTTGTCATCTAAAAAAATAGAAAGCGAATTAATAACAATGTGATCGAAACAGTACATCGCGCGTGACTTTAGGTTTTGCTTACACGACAACATTTATCGTCTTTGTAACTGGAAGTACTGGTTTCAGCAGTTTCTGTTTCGCTGATGTTTATTGCAAAATAACATTAACAAAATGTGAGCGCAAAAATAAAAAAAAAACTTTATAAATTATTATGTTATTCGTTTCAATTCGGATTAGAAAGTAGGCCTACTTCAAGGAAAGTATAAGGAATTGGATTATGTGGCAAATTGTTGCGTAACGTAAAACGGTGGGGGATATTTTCGTCTTCATGGTGTTCTCGCGTATTAAATAGTTTTTGGGAATTGAAACACTCGTCTTGGGCATTCTGGTTTATATGAGCAACGGTTCTTTGATTTTTATTCTCATCAAATATACCTTTATCAATATAAATTTAACACTGCCTTATAAGCAGTTTCATTCTGGAAACAATAATTAAAATCGAATAGAAAATTGGACGAACTTCATGTGTGGAAGAATTTGCCTGCTCTTGTCAGTAGCCAGCTGATCAGGTAAAAGGACGCACGTTGTTTAAACAAGTGTATAAAAGCATTTAGTAGATTTCATTTGGCTTCTTTTCTTTACTTATTAGGATGGGACATTAAACACACTTTTTTAATCTGTGTTAACACGAAAAACGACAATGTTTTGTATTTGCTTTAAACACGTGTAAGCGACTTTAATATCATCATCACATTTTTAAAAAGATAAATTCATAAAAGTAAAATGCGAACACCGAATAAGAATCACTGTTGGCTTATGTTTGGAAAACGTAAAAAGCAAGATATGTGTAATATTGTTACCCTTACACAATCAATTACTTCTATTCATTGTCTTCTGGTGAGGTAATTAATGATGTCAGATTTACTTCCTTGTTAACGAGTAAGAAATTTTAATCAGCAAATAGCATCGTCACTATAATGAGTCACTTAACTCTATATATACTGGTATTTTATTGGAATCAACACTTTTCGGGGATATGTCTTACATATAATAAAGTTTTTTTTAACAATTAATTTTACTATATAGTGCAAATCCAATAAAGTAAAGAAAAAAAGTAGACTGAATTAATTTCTTGTGAATTTTTTATATATATATAACGTAATTAATGTAAAACATACATAAATTGCTCTAAAATTAAAATTAGTGTTTATGCATTAGGCCTACTTCTTTAGAACAGAAAATGAAGCTCTGTTTAAATCTGTTGCTGGTCATAACGATTTTCATTTTAATAACTGCGTCGGAGGCTTGGTAAGTTGATTGTATCAAATGGGTATTTGATATTAAAGTCAACGAATTAGGTATAATTGCCCAATTGGTATATAGTCCTATACCGGTTAGTCTGTCGATTTAGTTCGAAGCCTTTTAACCGAAAGGTTGCAGGTGCGAAACTCATCGCCTGCTAGTCAGTTGTGTCTTTGAGCAGGGCAATTACCGGACATTGTCTGAACCTTAAACGACAAAATTAGTTTTGGTGTTTACGATTTTAACTGCGCTATATCTTTTGTTGATTTATCTCATATCGCTTAGGCCTATATATATCTTAATTAGGGTTTATAACGAAAGCCTTCTTATTCACTTTGAGTTCAGGAAACAAAAACACCATGTATTTACTATCCGAAGAAATCGTTAAATATACAATTTACTTAGGCGTCGCAGGAGAAGGAGGAGGTGCGACACGACCCCGTGTCAGTGGCATTGGGGATCATGCAGTAAACAATGTGGAAGGGGAACCCAAGCTCCGATATTGACAAGACACCAAGGGGCGTGTGGGGGGTGCAATAAGCCATCTGGGTCAAGAGCGTGCAATACGCATTGCTGCGCAGGTATAAGTGACACTTTTAATCTAGGCTAAAAAATCATAGAAAGTTACAAATGATGTTTTATTTATTTATATTTGATTATGGCCCATAATTGCTTGTGTTGCATTTGAAATTTGCATTAAAAATCACTGAAGAAATAGGATTAACCAAAAGTACATCGCTTCCTGTTGAATAGCTTACTGTAGGTTAGTGAGTTGTGTTTTAGTCGAAGGTTAGAAACTGATCACTATAGCTGGTCGGTTGAGTCCGCGTGCCCTTTAAAATAAACTAAACCAATGACGTAAATTACGATTTAACGTAAATTACGATATAATAAACATGAATTACGATTGACGTTTATTAAAATCATACGGAAAAATTCCTTAACAGGATAAAGTTGCAACCAATACCATGTTATTTCTCAGTTTTTAGGATAGGATACGCAAATTTACGTTTATATTTGTGAATACATGGGAAACAGCACGGGGTGTTATCACACGGGCAATCGTCAAATCACCTACGAATACGTAAAAAAGCGTTCTCTCGAGTTAGTCGTCAATTTGCTTCATTCCCACCGTCCACTCATATATATATTTCCGATTATAACCTTCTGGTCGTAATAGCCGACATTTTGTGTGACAAAAACAGTAAATACAAGTTTTCTCCAAATAACAACAGCTGAATCGAAAAAATGCCGGCTTTGTGTTTAATCCAACACGAACATTAATTAATAATTGAGTTATCTGACCACCTATTAAGACCGTTTTATTATTACCAGTAAGCTGTCTATGGAAATCGTGGTCGTCTTGGGGAAGATGCTCTCGCAACTGCGGCAGTGGAACTCAAACAAGATCAAGAAGCCCAAGCAGATCGGCCAGTTGTGGAGGTTCTGCCTGTTCCGGGCCGAGTACCCAATCCAGGACATGCAATACTGGTTGCTGCGCTGTGCAATGTGCATGGGGTAGCTGGAGCAGGTATGGCTCTTGCTCGCGTAACTGTGGTGGTGGAAGACAAACCAGGTCTCGCAGTGTTGCCGTGCATCAAAGCTGTGGTGGTAGCTCTTGTTCCGGATCTGCAACAGATTCTCGATCTTGCAACACTCAGTGTTGCCCTGTCAACTGTAGATGGGGTTCTTGGACAAACTTTAAATCTTGCTCTGTTTCTTGTGGTGGGGGAACCCAATCTAGATCTCGCAGTGTTGCCGTGGCAAGCAGTTGTGGTGGTAGTTCTTGTACAGGACCAGCAACCAACTCTCGATCTTGCAACACTCAGTGTTGCCCTGTCAACTGTAGATGGGGTTCTTGGACAAACTTTGAATCTTGCTCTGTTCCTTGTGGTGGAGGAACCCAATCTAGATCTCGCAGTGTTGCCGTGGCAAGCAGTTGTGGTGGTAGATCTTGTACAGGACCAGCTACAAACTCTCGATCATGCAACACTCAGTGTTGCCCTGTCAACTGTAGATGGGGTTCATGGACAAACTTCAAATCTTGCTCTGTTTCTTGTGGTGGAGGAACCCAATCTAGATCTCGCAGTGTTGCCGTGGCAAGCAGTTGTGGTGGTAGTTCTTGTACAGGACCAGCAACCAACTCTCGATCTTGCAACACTCAGTGTTGCCCTGTCAACTGTAGATGGGGTTCTTGGACAAACTTCAAATCTTGCTCTGTTTCTTGTGGTGGGGGAACCCAATCTAGATCTCGCAGTGTTGCCGTATCTAAAAGCTGTGGTGGTAGCTCTTGTACAGGACAATCAACAAACTCTCAATCTTGCAACACTCAGTGTTGCCCTGTCAACTGTCGATGGGGTTCTTGGACAAACTTTGAATCTTGCTCTGTTTCTTGTGGTGGAGGAACCCAATCTAGATCCCGCAGTGTTGCCGTGGCAAGCAGTTGTGGTGGTAGTTCTTGTACAGAACAATCAACAAACTCTCAATCTTGCAACACTCAGTGTTGCCCTGTCAACTGTAGATGGGGTTCTTGGACAAACTTTAAATCTTGCTCTGTTTCTTGTGGTGGAGGAACCCAATCTAGATCTCGCAGTGTTGCCGTATCTAAAAGCTGTGGTGGTAGATCGTGTACAGGACCAGCTACAAACTCACGATCTTGCAACACTGAATGTTGCCCTGTCAACTGTAGATGGGGTTCATGGACAAACTTCAAATCTTGCTCTGTTTCTTGTGGTGGAGGAACCCAATCTAGATCTCGTAGTGTTGCTGTATCTAAAAGCTGTGGTGGTAGTTCTTGTACAGGACCAGCTACAGATTTTCGATCTTGCAACACTTTAAATTGCCCCAGAAACTGTTCCTGGGGAAAATGGTCAGGTTGGTCAGAATGTAACAGTACTTGCGGTGGTGGTTCGCAGGAGAGAAAACGCAATATCACGGTGCAAGCAATGTATGGTGGTATGGGTTGCACAGGATTCTTATCCGAAAGCAGGTTAGTACGGTGTAGCATGTAATAGATGGTAATAAAGATACGTATTGAATAATATGTTTACAGAACGTGCAATGACATGTGTTGTCCAATCGCATGTGAGTGGGATGTCTGGAGCTCTTGGCGTGGTTGTTCAAAGTCTTGTGGTGCAGGTACATTCAATTTATCTATATTAGCAATTGGCAGTAAAAACTAAACTGTAATTCAGGCATTCAAGAACGAAATCGGACTATTCTTATTAAAGCAATATGTGGCGGGAAGATGTGTACTGGAAACACAACCCAAGTTCGGCTCTGTAATGATGTATGTTGTCCTGTTGATTGCAAGTGGACAAATTGGTCACAATGGCTAAGGTGAATATTTGTTTTAACATATTCTAACCCAAGTGATAACGTGTTAAATGCAGTTGCAGTAAAACTTGTGGTGGTGGCACGCAGAGCAGACACCGTGGCATCTCAATACAAGCTCAATGCGGAGGGCAGACATGCTCTGGTGTGACAGATGAAGCAAGGAATTGCAGTTCAAATTGCTGTCCTGGTACTACACTAGCTTTAAGTGTATATTTATTTTAATTTGCAGTAAAAATGCGTCAATAAAATGCGTTTTCGGCGGAAGTACATTTTTAAATGAAAAGAAGAAATGTGTTTCTCCCAAAAAATATAAAGGAGGCGAATTAATTCATACTTGTAATGTAAATATGTCACAAATTTATTATTTATTTATTATTCTTTACATCTGATTATTCCATTCATAAACAGTTGACTGCAAGATGAGTCAATGGACAGGATGGGGCAGTTGTTCGGCATCTTGTGGACCAGATGGCTACAAATCACGATCGAGATCGATCGTTGACACACCGCAATGTGGCGGAAGATCGTGCAGCAACGACACAATTCAGATATCGCCGTGTAATCGATCATGCTCGCATAGAGGAAACATTACCTCGTCTGGATGCATCTGCATGAGTGGTTGGATTGGCCTCTGCTGTGAAACAGGTTTTTGCAATTAGCATATGTTTTGGGTATCAAAAGGAAAAAAGATCATAACGTAAGAGTTATTTTACCAGTCGAATTATATAAATGCGTTTTCGTTAATGTTTATACACATTTGATGTAAACAGAAAGAAAAATAGACAAACACAATTGATAATAGGCGATTATAAATATAAAACACTATTATGGTGCGATTAATTGAGCTGGACACTCAAAACCAACATAAATAGATAGAAAATTTAAATATGAATAAAAATATGTGTTTTAATATATTTAAGAAAAATCTTTAAAAAAAACATTGAAGTTAGTGATCAATCTTATATAATTATGCTCCATATAAAAAAGAAGGAAAGACCAAAACAAGATAAATCTTTTAGAGATGTCAGCTAATATTTTTTTTTATTTATGGTGGCAAATTTAGAACAAATCGCATCTTTTCTGCATGTTTAACATTTTCATGTACACCATAAAACATTATCAATATCTCCATACAGAAATATATAATAAACCATCAAAACGGATTTTAATAAAAGTGTGCTTAAGAAGTGATTGACACTCTTTTGTTTTATGAGGAATTATGTAATGATTCGTTTATGTAAGAATAGCAGAACGTTTCGTTTAAAGTTTAATCATTTTATCCGGAGATTAGTACTACGATAAATATTTTAGCTCCGGCCGGTTAGTCTGACAGTTTAGTGCGTCGCCTGTCAATCGAAAGGTTGTAGGTGCGAAACTGGTTGCTAGTTAGTCTGTTGTGTTCTTGGGCAAGGCACTTTACGGACATTGCCTGAACCCAGCGAACTAGTGGGTTCTACGAAATTGAAGGAACGGGTCTATAATATACAACACACTGCAATAGTTGCGGTTATCGGACTGTATCTGACGATTGCCCGTGTGTTAACCCCATTAGTTTTCCCATTCACGGGAATAAACATGAATATTCTATCCTATCTAAAATTATAAAACTGTTTATTAGATGTAAATGAATGTGAATCAAATCAACACAACTGTGATGTGAACGCTCACTGTTTTAATACGAATGGAGGTTTCCAGTGTAGCTGTAAAGATGGATTCTCTGGTGACGGAACGACGTGTAAAAGTATGCGTTATACAATACCAATACTCTTAACTCCACTACTAGACTTTAAATACCAAACATAATTAAAATAACGAAGTTTAGGTAAAATTTAATCAAATATTCGTTTTTATTTTGGGACAAATAGAATAATTATTTTTTCTTTTAATTAATATGTTTCATGGTAAGTTTTAATCAATTTTCATTGTAAGTTTTAATAAATTGTACCATTTGGTGACAAGATATTCGCATAATTTCTTTTTTCAAGTTGATCAAATTACTTATCTTATACAGATATCGATGAGTGCTTGGATCATAATACCACATGCCATTTGAAAGCAACTTGTATCGATACACAAGGAAGCTATGTTTGTTCATGTCAGAATGGCTACACTGGGGATGGCTACTCATGCCAAGGTAAGGTCTCAAAGAGTACGTGTGGGCAGGATATTATAGGAATAGGCAATTCAATTTTTTTTTCATATGGCAGGAAAATGGGAGAGCAGCAATCCATACATTACCTTAACCCACTGATGGATTAGCAAACTCTTTAGTGTGTTGTATATGATTGGGTCGGGCGTTGATAGTGTTTTAGTTTAACCCATTGATCAACTGGTTTTAGGGGTCGTGCGCTAGCAGAAGGGTTGTTTTAATACTTTACAGTTAAGTACCCGACGTAGAATAAAGCTATATTATAGATATCAATGAATGTAAGGACAAAGTAAATGATTGCGATTCCGCTGCCACTTGTCAGAACACCATTGGATCGTTCACATGCAAATGCAATTTGGGATATACCGGAAACGGAACCGTTTGTACAAGTATGTGGTTCTTTTTTAGCTTTACCATATACTTTCCATCAAGGATTTCTGGTAATGGAACTAATCAACTAACCAACACTTTTACTTTAAAATTTTATTTATTAATAATTAGATTTAAAGTCAAGGTCTGATTATAAGCTAACCTATCTTAATTTACCTGATTTTACAATCAATTTGGTCTGAAAGAATGTCGGTTTGCAGAACTTTCTTGTTTTGTAACTAAAACAAACCATTTCTGTTACTATAGGTCAATCAAATATAAGGGCTTTGTTGCAATATATCAAGCATGTGCTAGTTTCCATGGGATATAAAAAAATTTCATTATGGTTGATGATGGAGTTAAGCTACAAAGCCGAAAAAATATGGCGAACCAGTCCATGTAAAAACTAATATAATTGTTGTATTCTTATATTGGAGGTACTTGGTAGTGAATCATAGTGAATGAAATTAAAGCGAAACACGTCGGGTTATATAGCACGAAATGCACGCAAAGAATGTTACATACAAAAGTAAAAGATTATTACACACATGCGGGCATGATTACCGTTGATTACAGGGCACGCATGATAACAGGGCACAAAATAACTGTATGGAAACCTGCATGTATTACTACAAGAGTATATATTAACGCATTTCCACAACAATAATATTTACAGACTTAAACGAATGTAAACTAAGAACACATAGCTGCCACCCACGAGCTGAGTGTGTGGACAGCACTGGAAGTTATATCTGCATTTGTACAAACGGCTTTAGTGGAAATGGAACAATATGTAAAGGTATACTGGACGCTAAGTCATTTTGTTATTAGACTATTTATTAGTATAAGTATATCTCGCTTAAAATGACATCAAACATACATTTTTTACTTTGTATTTGGCCATATAACTAAAGAGTTAAAAATTGCTGTTGTAAGCATATGATAACCTAATTAAGACTAAATAGATAAGCTAATTAAGACTAAATTAAAAATTGAAAAAGAATTGTTGTTAAAATTAACTTTTTTGTAAGCATATGGTAACCTACAGTCGAGCTGACTAAAGTAAAATATAATGTGGCATGTTTGAACCAGATATAAATGAATGTGAAGCAACACCATCAGTTTGTGACGTAGATGCCACTTGTACGAACACAGCTGGAAGCTATATGTGCAAATGTAATGAAGGTTTTGATGGAAATGGTCAAGTGTGCCGAGGTAACACTATGTTTTATGTAAGAAACCCTCCATAGTTGATATTTTTGACTGCTGAGAGAATGAGTAATAACTAGGTAACGTGACTTCACTTTTGTCTGGATGCTATCACCCAAATTCACTTTTGGCTGAATGTCATCACCAAAATTCACTTTTGGCTGGATGCCAATATCAAAATTTACTTTTGGCTGGATGTCATCACCAAAATTCATTTTAAAACATTTCAGATAGGAATGAATGTACAAAAAGTGAAGGATCCCCTCAGCTTTGCTCGGTAAACTCAACCTGCCTCAACACACGAGGATCTTACGTTTGTGAATGTAATGAGGGGTTTGCAAGCATTGGATTTAACTCCTGCATTGGTGAGCAAATCTTAATACCAGGACCAAATATGGGACTTTTATTATATATGAAAGGAGGATAGTATATTCATGTTTATCCCCGTGAATTGGAAACCCAAGGGGTTACCGGATTGCAGTGTGTTATATATAAATGATTCACACAATCCTTTAATTAAGTAGAACCCATTATTCCCCTAGATTTAGGCAATATCTGTTAAGTGCCTTGCCCAAGGACACAAACAACTAGCTTGCAACCAGTTTGGAACCTTCAACCCTAAAATGTTTCGAACATTTAACTCTTTTGAAACTTAAACCTTAACCACTAGACTCCTACAGCCAGCTTCCCCACAGTACTCGGTTTTACTGCACACTCTTCTTCGGGGTTGTATATTGTTAATTAAATTTAGTTTGCACATTATTTTTTTTTCTGCTTGGGTTTGGCGGCCATGTCCCCTATATTTAATAAATGATTTTCTTTTTTTTAAATGACGTGTTTTAACAACTGTTTGTTTTGCCGTCCTTTCCTGTGCCTGTGTCTTAATTTAATTTGAAATTTTTAATACTGGGGAAAAAAGGAATAAACTAAACTAAACTAGACTAATCTGTCGGACATCAGTAGTTTTGTGAAAAGATCTTTATAGAAAAGATTATTTAGATAGATACGAATTGATAAACCAGTTTTTAATTAATGCAAGCAGAAATATGTTAAATTAGCAGTTCCTTATTAATTGTAACAACGGTGTATAATGCAACCATTGAATGCAGATATCGACGAATGTGCTGATAACAACACCTCAGTTTGTACTGGCAATGCAACATGTGTGAACAAGATTGGAAGCTACTATTGTGTTTGTCCTGCTGGGCTTAAACATAACACAAATGGAACGTGTATAGGTATGCTAATCATAATTCTTTGTCCCAATGATAGAATGTGCAGGATTAATCACATTATGGGTTTATGTGCATAGGCGAATGGACTTATATGAATACTGCTTTACCCGACTGGTTAGTCTGGTGGTTTAGTGCGAAGCCTTTTAGCCGGAAGGTTGCAGATTCTAAACTAGTCGATAGCTAGTCGTTTGTGTCCTTGGGAAAAACACTTAACGGAAATTGCCTGAATCCAGCGGATTAATGGGTTCAAGGAATGTATGTTTGTACATAACTCCCTGCAATAGCTCCCGTAACCCGACGGTGGGCGAGGGATGACCTGACTTGCCTGTGTGTTAACCCCTTGGATGTGGACCAGTGTGTCATATAATTGTACTGTAGAGTCCAGGTAGTGTTAATTAAAAGTATTAAGCTTTATTGCATTTGGTTGTGATTGCGTTATATACAATATACATTAAATACCTTTACCAAGCATAACATTTGAATTGAGTACAAAACCATTGTCACAGATATAAACGAGTGCGTGTCAGATAGCCCATGCTCAAACAATTCGTATTGTGAAAACACATTTGGAAGTTACTTGTGCATGTGTGATGCTGGTTACATCAAAGCTGAAAATGGATTATGTAAAGGTATGGTACCGTTTGAAATTGTCCAGTTGGTTTACCACCAGGATAAACTGTAGGTGCCAGTATAACCTAACTTAAGCACACCAAGTATAAGCAATTTGACAAGAAGCAATGCATAGCCTAGGTTAGCTATTGTTATTTAGGAACTACAAACCAGTTTTCGTATTTAGGTCCATTTATCTTCCAGATTATAAAAGGTTTCATATTTGAATGCTTAGATCACAGTATGGATCGGTCTCATTCTTGGTTTTTGTTTGTATTAATTCAATACAAGCTTTATAGTCACTTTCGACCCCCCCCCCCTCTATTCAAAAATTGTTGTAAACTAGACCACACCTAAAAAAAACAAAAAATAACACCCAAAAAAAATAAAAACAACACTCAAAAAAAACTTAAGGACAATGACATTTTAAACAATTTTGAAACCAAGCCATAACAACGAAACCTCACAGATTTGAACGAATGTGGACAACCTAATGAATGCGATCCAACTGGCTCCATGTGCACCAACTTGCCTGGATCATATTCATGCAGTTGTAAAGAAGGTTATTCGGGAAATGGAAAACAGTGCACAGGTATTATTATTGATGTGTTTTCAACCAAAGTTTTCTTGCCTTTAATTCATTTCTGGGCAGATGTGACAACTATTTTAACCTATTTTGTGTCCTAGTGACTTCTAACCCGTCCGGCCGGTTAGTCTGGCGGTTTAGTGCATCGCCTTTTAATCGAAAGGTTTCTTGTGCGAAACTGGTCGCTAGCTAGTCAGTTGTGTCTTTGGGCAAGGCACTTTTCGGACATTGCCTGAACCCAGCGGATTAATGGGTTCTACCAAATTAAAGAATGTTAATCAAACACAACACACTGTAATAGCTCCGGTGGGCGCAAGGTTACCTGACGATTGCCCGTGCATTAACCCCCTTGGTTTTCCCATTTAATGGGATAAACATGAACATCCTATCCTATCCAAACCACAGATATAAATGAATGCGAGACCGGGCAACATAATTGCAAAGGTTATTTTGTCACATCATGTAAGAATCTCATTGGTGGCTTCACATGTACATGTTTTGGCTCATTACAATTCGATGGAACAAAATGTGCCGGTGAGTTTAAAGTGGTGATTATAGGCCGAAAAATTATAAGTTTAAACAGTTCAATTAAAGTCACTAACCATTATACATTATATTACATTTCTTTGTCCGACTCTTAACTTATTCAGTGAGAGTGACTGTGTCGAAAGCCAATCAATTTTTTTCGTTCTGTAGGAAACTCAGCGGATGTCTGACTACCAAACCCAACATAATATTCTATTCCTTCAGTAGCATTGCAGCATAATTTACCTCAAGGAAATGGCAAAGTGATTGGATAGTAATATAGTCAGCACTATCGATTTAAGACATTTATTTCTATATAAAACGGTCCAAATGGTAAAACCATCACAACATAGTGAAACAACTTTTGTGGCGATTTAGCATACGGCACCCTGATGTCTTGGGTTTGAATCCCACCAATGCACATTTTCTGCTATGACCACTCTATAAATTATGTTTAACTGATTAGCACCCGAGTCCGATTCACCATTTCTTCCATCCATCTACGTGATTTCAGTTGTCCACTCGTTTTCTTACAGTGTGCCATTGCAAAAAAATAATGCTGTTTATTTCGTTTATTTTTAGAAAGAATACCGGAAATGTTTGGCCTCCAGCAATCGTCTGATTCGCAGGATATTTCAACCGCCACATCAATAAAGCCACGTATACTTGTCTTATGTGTGTCCATGGGCTTAGCTGTTGTGCTTATGTGTGCGTTTATTGTGGTCAGGGTGAGTTTGAATTCCAATGGAGTCTACTATTTAGTAAAAGTGCTTTTATATGTCATTGCCTAAGTAATAGGCGCAGTAAACTTGGCGTGTGCATAACCATCTACTTTATTGTTGCTGACATGGCGTACCGACTGAGCCACTGCCATTCATTTATAATTTACAGCCTTTTATTACTTCGGTCGTTTAGCTCATTTGTATTGTGTTGCAAAGTTACGCGATAGATGATGACCTCTAAACCATTGTTGTCGGACATCTATAGCCTGCTTGGCAACACTAGTGCGTCGCCTTTCATCCCAAGAGTTTCAGCTTTAAAACTGGTCGCCAGCAAGTCAGTGGTGTCCTTGGACAGGACATTGCCTGAACCCATTAGAATGGTGGGTTTTCCCAAAATCAAGAAACGTTTAAAATCATGCACATCACACTGCTACAGCTCCGGTAACCTGAACGTGGGCGCAAGGTGATCTGACGACCGCCCGTGTGTTAACGCGGGAATAAACATGAATATTCCATTTCAATATAGCCTGCGCCTTATGTCAAAGAACTGAGGTGACGTTACCAGAATACAGTAATTTAATATGTTGGTAAAAACTGTTGCAACGCACTACCTTAGAACCGGTAATTCCACTTGCACTTGGTTATCTTAAGATTGTCCGTGTTCTTCGTCCTCGACGTTTATAAACACGAATGTCGACCCTAATGTTCGCTGTTCCAGGTTTATAAGATCCGGTCGAAAAAACGCGCGTTGGATTCAAACGGGTTATCTAACCCAGCCATGATTTACGACGATACTGAAGATGATCATTTGTAAAGCCTCGCTTGTATATACAGTATTACATATACTATTCATCATGATTTTAAAAACTTCCCCTGTTTAATATAGTGTATATCTACACGTATAGTAGCTGCGTACTCATTTCGTTTTTTTTTTATATTAAATTGAAATTTAGCTTCATTTTTTTTAAACGTGCCAAGTTTTAAACCCATAATGGGTTCGTCACCAGGACCGTATTTTATATAAGAGTCGTAAAATGTACATTTAGCTTTATCTTATCACGTGTATTATTTCTACAAATGAAAGCAGAAATACAATTAAGGAAACGTTTTTTCAATGCATGGTTGCGCATGGCTTTTGCTGCTGTTAAAACAGTAGGATAGAATGTTTGTGTGGTAAAACCTGGTAAAACGCATTAGGCTTTTACACACGGGCAATTATTAGATTACCTACTGTCGGATGACTAGGAGATCTTGCAGTGTGTTGTATATAAATTAGACGTTTCTTTAATTTGGTAGAACCCGTCATTTCACTGGGTTCAGGCAATGTCCGTTAAGGAGGCGTTCAACCAATTATTCTCCCTATCTCTCCAATGCAAACTGACCTCACAAAAACGGCTGTCACTCAAAATCCTGACATAGTAAGTCTAAGATTTTTCACAATTTAAAATTGAAGCTTGGGTCTGCAACCTAAATTCAAAACCCTACAAAATTTTGTTTAAAAATTTTAAGCCCATACCCATATGTACATCGGCAACTTTTTCCCAACAAAAACAGCTAGCAGATGCACAATCAACACCCTTTATTTCACAAAGCACTGCTCCGCGATTACAAAACTTTACAGCTAAACGAGAACAGCGGCGCGGCAGCCTAGCACATGCTGCTTTCAACCAAAACAAATGTCTGTTAAGTGCCTCTAACAAGGACACAACCGACTAGCTTGCGACCAGTTTCGTACCTGCAACCCTTCGGCTGAAAAGCGACGCACTTATGACTAAACCACCAGAATAACTGGCCAGTCTATTTCCCATTGTAAGATTTATCGTCGCCATATTGTATATATCTAAATCGATGTCACAAGTGAATAAGATCGCCATAGTAGGCCTGTTCCCTTTTTCCCGCCATTTCAACGAAGTATAAAACGGTCGTTTTTACCGCCTGATCATTATCGTGAGGGTTTCGGTCCTTTGATAGTTTTAGTTAGTATGTTTTGGAATTATCGGTTATTGTTAAGATGTACATGACGTGCTTTGGCTCCTGTTCAGTCACAATTTGGTAAATATTGTTTTTATTTCTTAAATTAGTAAATTTGTGATCATTTAATTCATTTCAAGACTTTTCGTTCTCGTCATCATTCATGTGTCAATTTCTAATAAATTCATAAAGTTTTGGTCAATGGCGCGTTATTTCAAACTCTGAATAAGAGACACCGTCTTAGCATACTGCAGCTTCTCACAAAGACAGGTGTTAGGAGCCAGCACCTAGTCCGGAAGTTACACTGATGAATGCGAAACTCAAGAGTTTTCACGCTGACAATCCCTAGAATACCAGCGAATACATGAGGGAGCCTTCTTAGAGGGAAAACGTCAAACTACCCTGCAACCACCGTCGGATTACCTAAACTATTGCGTTGTGTGATTTACAATATGGCATAAAGGACAAAAAAAGTTGTAATTATTGGTAAATATAGTACAAGGTATGGTGCTTCTTTTCGTAAGCTGATCAAGGGGATGGAAGTGTCACAACACAAGATCGAAGTACTGGTCCAAGTGGAAGGGATGATTTAAAGAGGGTTGCAGTCGGAATTTGGCATTGCAAGTCATTCAATATGAGAATAGCTGGTGGAGCTTGGGTTCCTGAGACTACCACCGCTGCCACAGTGGAATATAGCATTCGACGTTTGAGGGAGAACCAAGAATAAAAAATATCAGTTTCTTTTAGTAGTTAAATACCGAGTATAGGTAATGTCCGCTAAATGCCTTTCCCAAAGTAACATTAAACGACTAACAAGCAACCAGTTTCGAATCCGAAACTTTTCGGCCGCATTGCGACTTACTAACCAAGAATTTTCGAAATTGATGTTCGTATAAAAAATTACGACCTAAAAGGATCCGATTTCCGTAATCCCAATTTTAACATTAAATATCAGGCTATATTTTTGAGTTCTTTTTTTTTCGAAAAAAAAAACGAAACTTAAAAAAACCCGAAGCCATTTCTGAGCGGTTGCTTTGCTTTGTTCGAACCGGTACGCAAACAATATAATTTTAAATTATTTAAACCCGAAAAAACCTTGAGCCGAATAATTGAAATATAAGTGAACACGAACCAGGACTATATTTATACCATAACTGGTTTTCCACCCTGCTTGGTATATCTTTGGGATCCTAAAGCGGGAAATCCCCTTCGTCAGCTAAAATCCATAGAGGTATAGTATTGTTTGATCCTAGTTTATCGTTTTAAACGTCAGTGTGGATACTGGATAGCCCAAAATGAATACCCACATTAATTCTATAATGTTATGTGATAATGTTGTTTTTTTGTTTTTTCTTTCTTTAATATAAAATGGTGATTGTTACTATTATAACTATTATGGTCCGGCCCGTCGGTCTAACGGTTAAGTGCTTCGCCTTTCAATCGAAAGGTTGAAGGTGCGAAACTGGTCGCTAGCTAGTCGGTTGTGTCCTTGGGCAAGGCACTTTACGACATTGCCTGAACCCATCGGATTAATGGGTTCTACCAAATTGAAGGAACGTGTCTATCATATACAACTTACTGCAATAGCTCCGGTAACCCGACGATGGGCGCGAGGTGACCTGACGATTGCCCGTGTGTTAACCCCCTTGGTTTTCCCATTCACGGGGATAAACATGAATATCCTATATCCTATAAAAGTATCATACCTGTCTTACTAGGTCCACGAGCTGCACTTTGCACTATTATAAAGTCTAGCCTACTAAGAATACTTTGTTTAGCCACATTGTTTTTAAAAGAAGTTGCTTTTATTATTAATTTCTATCCCATTGTTGGTCTCACACACACACGTGAATATTTACAAGATATCGTGTTTTTTTTCTGTTAAACACAACCCTTCAACGGTAATGCCCAAAAAGTTTCAGGGAACTAACACAAAAGCAGTTGAGGCAAGAGCTCGGAAGGCTGCACAACACGCTGAAAAGCAGGAACAAAAGAAAAAGCAAGAAGAAGATTTATTGTGGCAGGATGATGACCGGAACAACTTGCGGAAACAACAAAGAAAAGAGGCTCAGGAGCAAAAAAGGATTGAAGCTTTAAAAAAGAAAAAAGAGTTAGCCGAGTTATATGAGGCGGATCAGAGTTCAGCAGGAAAATCTGCCAAACCAGCTCCGCGCAAAGTTACACAAGCGGATATTGAGATTCAGAAGCAAAAGGAAAAAGCAGAGAACCTTGCGCAAGAAAAAACTCAGTCCTTGAAAAAGAAAAACATTGCAGTACAGGACGATATTTTGGATATAAATATAAATCAAACCATTGCAAACAACTTGTCGGAGACTGGCACGGTGGAAGCACGGTCGGTGGCGGATGCTATTACAGTACTGACTGTGGGAGAAGAAGTTGATCGGCACCCGGAGCGTAGAATGAAAGCTTCCTTCAAAAAGTTTGAAGAGGAGCACATGCCCCAATTAAAAGCGGAAAATCCAAATCTTAAACTTTCCCAACTACGACAAATTTTAAGAAAAACTTGGCAGAAATCCCCTGAAAATCCGATGAATCAAAAGAGTGTATCCTACAATTCGAAGTAACTGATACTAAGAGTTTTAAAATGCAGCCGTTATAGTGTAAAATAGAGCTAAATTATATATTTGTGCACGAAACATTGTGTAGTATTGGTTAAATCAATTTATTCAGTGGTGTACATAACTAAGTTGTCTAAGTTGAGTGGGTATGTTGTTGGTTACAAGTTTATCAAAAAGCTTTACTTAATGTTGCATATGTTACTTTGGTTTACACCTATATCCTATGGACGATCCCTAGTATGCCTTTCACTGAGTTTCATCAGTTTCTATGTTTTTTGCGCTGTGGCTTGCTTGTTAATTTAGTACCCACTGTGTGGGCGGTTGTGTGGACCTGCAAAATTACCTGTTACAGGCAAATTTTTACAGGTATATAAATTTGCCGATAACCAAGTTAATTGTTTACAACCGCAATAAATTTCCATAGTGATGGTTTTTAAGTACATTCTGGTTTACATTCTGTAAAGTCACCCATTTCCCTGAATGATCCATAGTGCTAATGTGGTAGATACTATCACCCGGCATGTTCTAATTTAAAAAGAATATGTTGGTTTCCTGTATATTTCTTAGGCCTACTAAATTAATATAACCGCAAAACTTATGATATGACCGCTTTTGCCTATTTCACTCCATTTGTTTTATGATCTTTTTGTGTTGATGTTGTGGGACTCTACATATTGGTGTTTTCTTTATGGACTGTATAAATAAGTTTATTTTCATGCACAGTTATATTTGGTTTGTTTATAAGTTCACTTTGCGTTTATTAAGCAGTAATATTGAATTTACTATTGCAATGCTTTTTAGTAAATTGAAATTGTAAAATTCACTAATATCGAGAAAATAAATTTGTTTAGAGTCATAAGAGATGTTAAGCTATTGGCCTTAGTAAAAATTCTCCAAAGCAAATTATGGATGGCCATGAAAATAGCAACAGTTTCCTTAAATGTGTTGATCGTCTTGCGAGAATATTTGTGCTGAAAGGAAGACAATCTCCTGAAGGAAAGAAACGAAATGGGAGAGTTCCTCTCATCTCTGAAGAAAAGAAATTGAAAATCAAAATATTTAAAGCATTTTATGATCAGTAAGTTTTTAAAATCTTTTTCGGTTTAGTTCTCAAAAATAAAAAAGTTTTTTTCTTAAATTGTCAAAATATCTGTGTGAATATTTTAGAGAATTTCATTCACCATAGTATTTCAGTTAAAACCAGATTATTTAAATCTTGCTTTTTCTCATTAATAGAGATACGAACACAAATCCAATTAATTAAAAAAAATTATTAGTGCCAAACCAAGTAATAAAAAAAGTTAAAAAAATTTCTGCAATGCATCATAAATTCTAGGAAAACCAAAGTAATAAATACGTAACGCTTGTGCTTGCATGTAATGTGTCATCATTGTATACCGGTACATGTTGTTTGTTTTGTTTTTATAAACGTAATTTTACTTCATAAACGCCATAAAAAACTTTCTCTGTAAAGTGTGAACGTTTATAGAATTCGCAAGAAAAGGCAAAGTTGATCTACATATCGCAGTTTAATGACACATTGGTGTTTTAAAAAAATAACATATTTATTTGCTGCTATTGCTTAACCTTATTTGCGACTTCAGCAAACTGTTGGCCAAGCATCGCAAAGATTCTTATTACTGGAGGTTATTGGCTGGGCATTCTAACAATGTTAAGTTGGTGTTGGAAATGTTGCGATTCAATACTAACCATGATCTCGACGCACAACTTGAAGCTTGCGGGTTGGGTAAGTTTTAATTACAAATCCGTGTTGGGTAACTGTACTGTATGTCATAGGGACTGGACAGGATGTTAATGCATATAGTGTTATAACACCAATTATAGTTAGATTACTTAATGACTGTAGTTGTACATGCTACAGTTTTAGTTCATCCCATTAAATTACTGGATTAAGGCAATGTCCGCTAATTGCCTTCATTAATTGCCCAGGAAGTCAAACAAGTAGGCCTAGCTAACTTATTTTTTTTTATCCAGCCACCATTCAGCTGAAGGTTAGGTCTTTTCACCCTCAAGCTTAACCAACTGACCCAGTTGATAAATCATGTTTATCTTTGGTAGAACAGGGTTATTATAATGCGGAAAAGATACATATCCAGCACATAGGCGTAAAGTTCTCCAAATTGTAGGCCGTGCAGGAATTCGAAACCCGTTCGCGCGTGAGCGCGAAAAAAATTGTTCAGGAATACTCTTCTACGTAGACGGTAGCATATTAAAACTACCTATCTCTCAGTAAGTTTTAATGCGCACATCGGCAGTTCAACTAACTTAGTAATTACAAAAAACACTTAACAACGCTTTCGTTCGTCAAACAAATGCCCCCATTAGTTCACGTCAGACCACCGAACCTGGTGTCGGCATTCGACCTTTGATCGGGGATCGGCCGACCTACCCAATCCTATAAAAATTCCTTAGCTTCCGGTTAGGGTATAATCGTCCGGTTTGCGGCCAAAGGACCGATTTATAAAATAATTTAATCGTCCCGACGTAAACCATTGGACTTTTGTTACTCGCGTGGAATAAATGATGAAACAAATGTTACACTCCAAAGGTGTATGTGCGCGTCTGGAAAATCAAATGATCTCCGCAATTATAGGCGTAACTAAAGAGTAGTATCAATTTAGTTGGGGCAGGCATAGATTCAATAGGGCATTACGTACCGTAGCGGGATCTAATTTATCAATCTGTAAAACTAAATCATGCAAACAACAGTAAATTACATTTTTAAACTTGAAATGTTTATTTGTGTAAAATTCGTACAATAAGTTTTAACGCAATTTTCGCTTTATGTTTCTAATTGATAACAGACTGTTTATACTAAAGACACATAAGTGTACTCTCTCTTATCATTATCGTGAGCTTCCAGCGTTCGCACGTCATCAAAAAGATACAAGCGTCTACTCATTTCGGCCAGGTGCAAGTTGGACTAAGGCCAAGCAATCCTTACGTACACGCTAAGCCGAAGATTGCTTATTAAAAAAAGTTAAAAGATACGGATTAGCTTTCTTAACTGTAATTAATACACTCGATACCGAATATAAAACTTTTGCTTGGAATATTTTTTAACTACCTGATACAAGCGTCTGGTTGTTTCTTAATTTGTTGTTTCATTGGAGCATATGATATTAAAACGCAATCGCCCTTGTGTAATCATAGCAAAGGTGCGATCAAATATAAACGCAAAACACTATATATCGATTATAATAATAAATATATCTATATATATTATATACGTATTACCACAAACCGTATTAAAATTCAAAATTTTGTATGTTTAAGTTGAACTTTAGGTTAAGCTTGATCTGTGCAGATAAGTAGTGTGAATAACCGTTTAATCGCTGAACTATATTTCTGTTATAGTTTGCATTTTCGCGTCAGAAAATAATCGTTTTTTGGACGCGTTTTAGATCGGATCTGCAAGGATTTTAATGATCGCGAAAAATCCAGCACAGAACTAGAAATTAACGTGTATGTAAACACATAAAAACGCTTTGTTCTCCCATTTCGACGCTTGTATGTGTTGCGCAGTTGAATTGTAGTGCAGACAAGCAATTAATGTAGAAGATCTGATGATCAAAACGCTTAAAAATCAGGTAATGCTGCATATCCTGGCAAAATGCCAAGGTAGGCTGGCCTACTCTGCACGCGTCGTTAGGCGCCACTGTATACATATATTTATATATAAATAATTTTTATAATTTTTTAAATCGTTAGGCCGTGCGACGCACGGCCGCACGGCCGTACTTTACGCCACTGATCCAGCAGCAAGTTACTTGTTTGAGTCCTTTAGTAAAGGCAAATAGCAGACTTTTTCTTCATCCAGTAATTTAATCGGTTGAACTAAAACTAGTAATATTTAAGCATATGACCACAGTTGGGTTACTGAAAGGCCATTGCAAAGTGTTGTATGTGGAAAACAAAGATATATCTGTGATCTGAATAACACAGTAAAGCATAACTTGTAGTTACATACTGTGACATTATTTTAACAAATCACATTTTAGATAAAAATGAAACCAGCAGATCAGTTCTACATCTCCTATTATGTTTGACATCTCAATCCAAAGATATTTCCACCGACCAACTTTCAGTTATACACTCAAAAACACTGAAAAAAGAAACTCCTGATTATCCTCAGTTTTTATTCAGGTTCATTTAATATAGAATTTTAAAATTTGTAACATTTCCATCTGTTTACTAAACTGCATACTGGTATATGTTGCCTTGTCTAATTTGATAAGTTTTAAATTATGTACCATGTGTGTTTAGCATAAAATCCAACCCAGAAAAGCAACTGATTGCTTATTTTTTATCAGTACTTATATGCATGATACATCGTTTTTAATGTCATTTATGCAGGAAAAAATTTTAGCCAATTCAATCAACCTATAAATATGCATGGTACACAAAACACGTATTTAAAGGTAAACTTGATTAAAGCTTTTACTTTTAAAAACAAGGTATCTGTATTCAATTTAAATAAAAATGGAAGTGCAAATAAATAAATGCTTCTCTTTGTGATTGATCATATACTAATACACTATGTAGATGTTAAGACTATTGTCATCAAATCTAATAATACTTTGCAGACATTCAAAGTATCATAACCCCAAGGTGGACTGCAGTTGGAGCCAATTGAAGACTTTCCGCTTGTCTTCATTATTGCCAGCAAATCAAGGTAAGATACTGGCGTGTTTTAATCGTATTTATATTCTAACTGTTTTCCAGTTCCGCCTGCCAACTGAATCATAGTTGTAAGCTAGTGTTACCCTTTTCATAAGTTGAATATTCTGACTTCTTTGTTGTTTGATTCCACAGCTAAAGCACAAGTAAATCTATAATAATTATCTATTACGAAAGCTAGTGTTTCAGTAAATAATAAATCTGTCAACATATAGCTGCTTCTCTGCAATTTAATATACTACGAAAGTTATATTAAAATGGCTACTTTCATAATAATTTCATTTACCTTTTCAAGGTTTTTTAGTCCTTTTGCTTTGTAAAACCTATTTTAGATGATTTAACTATCCCCGGCCTACAATTGATTTATTTACCAGGTCGCCATGTGAATGACCATGCACCAAATATGAGGAAATCAATTCATCCATCAACTTCCATAGATAGAAATAACACTCCTGATTTCTACTATTCCGAAATCTTCGATGTAAATATGAGAACATTTTAAGTTGACTTTTCTCATTTTGACCTGTATTTAAAATATTTTAAATTTGGTTCCAAAATAATGTTTATTAATTCATAGCTATAATATTAACTTCACCCACCCTATAACCTCATCCAACATTTAATATCCATTCACACAGTCGCATGATGTTCACATTGATGAAGACGAAGGCTTCGTGTCTGGACCTAGCAGTCCCTGTTCAGAACGAATATTACAGAATACCATCTCCTGTAGTAAAGCCTTGATCCGACCGTACTACGACTACAGGTGTTTCCAAATACACTTTGTGCTTTACTTTTGTAATTGCTCTTTACAAAACAAATATGGGTACAATTTTTTGTATGTGTCAGTATACAATACTTTAAGTGTATCAAGCTTAGTTATGACATTATAATCAAATAAAAAGTCATATCACAATAAAAATGAAATAAAATACTCTAAAAGTAGTTCTAGAAATGT
>CH003340.1:11365-85773 GCA_000149265.1 Ciona savignyi | reverse complement strand
TATTATAACCACTTTCTTTGATATAATCATAAGCATTTATTCAAACCTATCCTGTACAATAACAATTAACATCCATCTACCAGACCACCTGATTACGACCTCTCTGGTGGAAGAAGTGTTTATCAACCAAGAGGCAAACTTATTACAACTGGGATCTGTAAGTTCCAAACTACTGATGATGTATGCTAATTAAATATAATTTAAAATATGTCAACAAATACAAAGCAAAGACTTTCTATTCGGTACTTTAGTTTACACTGTGTCCATAAGACCATAATCTGCTTATTGCAAAATCTATATAGAAAGGAAGCTTCTATTTACAAAGGATCCATTACAACACTGGTGGGAAAACTAAGATGTCATTATAAAACTGACAAGTGTCCACTGACAGTCACCAGGTCTTAGAATATGTTGGTGCTAAACCATAATTGTGATGGAGACATTTTTTAAGTTTTTGCTTAACCCACTGTGTTAATGCGACTTTTGCTATGATAATCACCAATGACCGTGGGTGCTTGTGACTGGTTTGGCTCCTAACACCCCTTGTTTGAATGGCCATGGCACAAGCAGTTGAGTTAACCTAAAGGCAACCATTGCAGAAACAGAGAAAACGTCCACAACAAAGAATGGTATTTAAGTGAAGCTGGATCGGCTGCATACGACGTAGTCTGGAAGTCGAGACTACATCTCATCGAAGATCTTGCAAGGTTTTTCGAACCTTCAACCGCCATCAACAAGTTGACAATTGTTAATGAAAGTGTGTTGTTATCACATGCATGTTTGGTGGTAGTGGGTATCGCGTCAGATACCTTTCATTTTAACAAGGTGGGTAGTACTGTCACGAAGTTGGGACATCTAGTCCTTTTCTGAATCGAGATTTCAACCAAATCATAGTATCTCATATGATCATATCAATTTAGAAATATTATGGTCAGTGTGACTTTTATTTACTTTAAGTGTGACGTGTAATAGGTTTGGATAATTTTCATGGTTCTTTCTAAGGCTACAAAGTACATTGTGTTTTATCAGTACCAGGACTTTAGCACAATAAACTTTGCAGAAAAAAAATTATTATATCGAAATTTAATAATTTATTGCTTTTTAGACGTGTTGTAACGACTGTCGTTTTGCTGTTTTTTTCCAAATTTTTATCAAAAGTCCTGCTTTCTGTTTTTATTGTGAAAACAAAAAATCAACTAAACTATGTACATAAAAATGTTTTGCAAGTGCTGCAAAAGTACATTTGTTCCACAATGTACAACAAAAAAACATCTTTATCATGCTGGTGTCTGATGTAAAGGCGGTACATGTTCACCATTCAAACTGCAGTACTAATAAATGTTGTTTTTTTCCCAGCTCGCCCTCATGTTCTTAATACCTGGCAAGCTATCAATGCATGGCGTCACCCCATCAAGTGTTAGAAACTGTCTGCAACAATTTGCCGAGTGGGGAACGTGTTACAAACGCCTCACCCTCTTCACCACCACAGTGCTGAGGTCCACTGCTTACGTCAACACTTGGAGTCAGCGTACAGAGTGTATTTTGATGGTAAGCTTCATTTCTGTACTCACTAATGCCCATCATCAGTAAAAAGTTTGGTCTGATACCCATCAAAAGAATTCTTAAAGGTATTCTGGATAACTCTACCATGTTTTTTATTCATGCAGATAATAAATATGGTAAACATTACCTGGTTTATTTTAGGGATATATTTGTTTTTTCGATAGTCAACTGAAATGTGTTTAATCTTATTCCAGCTTGCTAGTCTATTGTTTCTTAGGGCCAGGCAGCGAACATTACATGTACATAGTTGGTTGACAGGTTTAACTAAAACTGTAACTATGTTTAACTTTATATTCAGTGCAATATCACTAATAACCTGACCCCATCTATTTTCCACTAGCTTTACCATACACTCTTTTTTAGGGCTTTATCTTGTTTTGGTCTTAATTAAAGTTTGTTTGCTTATTATTGTTATTTCGCTTAGGTTTGGCGGCCGCGTCCGCTATATTTTTTAAATTATATCCTTTTTTAATGAAATGTTTTAACAGCTGTTCGTTTTGCAGTCTTTTCCTGTTCATGTTTCGTAATTCGATTTGTTTGCCATTATTAAATACTAGGGCAAAAAATGAATAAACTTAACCAAACTTTTCCATACCTGGGTAGAAATAATTCTAAACTTCTATTGTAGACCTACTGTGAAGCAGTACAACATTACCTGCACTATTTTCAAGAGCATGTACTGAAGTATACGAACCAGTGCAAGTCTTTACAGCAACTTTCACTGTCTCTACAGCAACCTGCTGCATTGATTAAGTGGGTATCTTAAATAGGATAGAATAGGATATTCATGTTTATCCCCGTGAATGAGAAAACCAAAGGGGTTAACACACAGGCAATGGTCATATTACCTTGCGCCCATCGTCGGGATACCGGAGCTATTGCAGTGTGATGTGTATGATTTACATGTTCGTTTAATTTAGTAGAACCCATTAATCCGCTGGGTTCAGGCAATGTCCATTTAGTGCTTTGCCCAAGAACACAACCGACTAGCTAACGACCAGTTCAGAACCCGCAACCTTTCGGCTAAAAATCTTTACAGTAAACCGCTAGAATAACCACTAATCCAGCTACCATTTCGTTCTTTGCAATAATTAAAATTCTTGAGATTTTGGAACTTTAGACAACAGCCCAACCCTGCCCAAGATGAGCTGAGGAACACTAATACCAATTTTACTTCTTTAATAATTTACCAAACATCTCGAAGTTCCAATAAACACATATAAAACATCTCTAGGTACATAAATTTACTGACCGATCTGTTCAATAGATGCCATAACTATTTTTTTATGTAGGTAAATTTCCATTTTATCGACAAAAAGTCAATACATTTTATCTTTAAAATGTTTATAAATCGTTTTTCCCCAGTTACATATGTCACTTGTGCAAATGCGGTTCACCTGACGCTCCACTTTCCCCTGTGCCCCCTGGCGAGTCAGATGCAGCGTTTCCCACCGGAGTATCCCTACTGACGTACCTGTATGAGGAGGCGTTGCATTCCACGGAGCCTAACGAGCGTTTCATGTTGCTTTTCCTGCTGCAGAAGTGCTGCCAACCTTACCTCAATTTTGTGCAGGTTGGGTACACAAGATGATAATCATTCTTATCACAGGGAAGGGGTATGGTGTTACAGATCTGCCAGTTGCCACTACTATAGGCAGAACTACTTATTTAACCACTTAAAACAAAAAATAGGCTGACAATATGCTCAGAATCTGCAGTCTTTGCTAATTTGAAAATTCAGAAGCAATAGGGGACACTTAGTCTAGTAGGCAGGGTGGGGATAGAACCATTAACCTACAACATTAACTTCCATTGCACTTAATCATTATACCAAGCAAAGAATTCTCTGTAAAGTTCCAGACTAAAGTAATCGTTTCTTCAGAGCTGGGTGTTTCGAGGGTTGTGTGCCGAACCGAGTGACGAATTCATGATCACCATCAACGAGAACAATGGGAACAAGCGAGATCGTCGTCGATGGAAGAACTACATCGTCGCGAAGAATCCTGCTGATATTAAATCATGCGTCCCATTATTCCTGGCTCCGATAGCCGAGAAAATCTTCATTTGTGGAAAGTCGATTGAATTGATGCACTTCATTTGTCCCCAGGTGCGTATTGTTCAGCTTCATTATCTTGTGATACTGACTAATTTACTACCTGTTGTGTGAATGCACTATAAAATAGTGATTGGGAGTTATAAAAGCAAATTTCTGTAGGATAAAAGCAATAAGGAGTTGATCTTGAATGCCTCTATTATTCTTCCCACATTTAAAATTATTTACGCCGTACCAACTAACTGGAAGTGCTTAAACTGTGCAAATGTTGATGTGTGAATTTTTTACTCCTGGGTTTGAATAGACCTGTATATTACATTGTTTCTGGATTTACTGATGAAACAAGCAGTGCAGTTTGCCATCTTAATTACCTTTGCATTGAAATATATATTAAATTGTTTATGATCTCCATTTCCAGCATTTCCTCTGCACGGAGATGATCCGTCTTCCACATTTGCGGATGTCATACTCCAAGGTGGAAATGAGGAGGCAAATGGTGGAATGGGGAGAATTTCAATCACTGCTTCAACACCAAGAAAACGACATCAACTTGTATTGGGAGAAAGAGGTAGCAATCTTTGTATTCGGTTAATTAAGAAAGAAAAGGATATGTTCTTCATGTTTATTCCCTTAAATGGTTAAAAGACAGCGTTGTTTACAAATGGGCATTTTTCAGATTACCTCGTGCCCACTGTAGGGTTACCAGAACTATTGCAGTGTGTTGTATATGACAAAAGTTCCTTCTTATCGGAGGACTTATCAATCAACATCTTGTGTTGATTTTCATAGCCATGTGATTTAAATCAAAGAATCATTGCTTAACCACTGCTGGTAATGTCTCAAGTTTTAAGACAAACATGAGTTTGTATGACTTTTTTAGAAAAAAAATGTGATTTGACTCATTTATCAATTAATGTTTTATCTGTGTTGGACCGTTCCAACACATGCACACACATTTATACATGCAGCCGGACAAGTGTTTTTAAGTACAACGAATATATGCTTAATAGCTAGATTTTAAGAAATTAACCGACAGACCTGTCTATGAATCTAGCCTTAGGTTTGACCGGAGCAGGTTAAAATACAATTATTCATTTCTCCAGAGTGTTAACATTCTGGATCAGTAATTATGCTGCTCAATAGAAAACAACAGCGAAGAATTTAGATTATCTTTCAAATTCTGTTAAATATTGACATGTATAAGTATGTGATCATCAATACCATCCTATCATTGGGGGGTAGATTCCATTATTATCCATTCATCCCAGGAACAAACAAGAGTGAGGGAAAAAGAGGAGCTGATCTCCTCCTCAATGGAGCAGTTCCACAGCCAGCTGGAAGAAGATAGCGGCTGAGAGGAGGCAGAATGAGATGAGGATCAATGAATATAAGAAGAGTGAATACGACCGGCTAAAAAAGCAAGCAGAGGAAGATGCAAATCGGTGAGGGGAATGTATGGCTGGGATTTTAGGAACGAGGCCTGTGCTGTAAGGATGCATTTTAATGTAGAATTGATATTGTAGAATAATGTATTTAAAATCTAGACCTTAAAATCCTCTTCTAAAATGAGTAATTACATGTTTGGAATTTCTAATGTTTTTATATTAAGTTTTTAAAGTAAACAAACAAGTAATAAATGTAATTTAATAAACAAATATATCCCACGTTATTACAATTTTCCAAGTAACTGTCATAATAACCTTACCTAATATGATCCTGGAGAAATCTTAAAAAATCTAATAATATTTTTAATAAGAGATTGCTTTGTATTCAAGCGCAATATAGTAATGTACAACAGTAGAGTTAAGGGATCTGAGTGAGCTGTTCACAGTAACTAAATGCTTTTTTTCTGTCGTGTAATTATTTTAATTGTTTCTTGATTGTTTGGTGGTAATCTGATGGGGTCTCCCGATTCACCGATACCTGATGCACAGGCCGCACAGCCCTGATTGTTGATGTGTTTTTAACACGAGTTAGTCTGGCAGTTTAGTATGACGCCTTTCAAATGAAAGGTTGCAGGTTCTAACCTGGTCGCTAGCTAGTTGGGTGTGTCTTGGGCAAGGCACTTAACGGACATTTCCTGAACCCAGCGGATTAATGGGGACTACCAAATTGAAAAACAGTGTGAATCATACTCAACACACTGCAATAGCTCCGGGTTAACCCAACAGTGGGCTTGAGGTAATCTGACGATTGCCCATGTTTTAACCCCCTTGATTTTTCAATATCCCATCCTAACAGTCGAAAGTTAAACAAACGAAACGAGGCACTTGATGATCTACGCTTGTTGGAAAAGGGTGAATACGGGAATTTGTTCCACAAAGAAACTGCAGACAACTCTAAACTAATGACGCAAGCAAAGTACGTAAACTTAAAGTTTAATTGTTTAATTCACTTTAATGGCGCTCTTAAGCAGTAACAAGTAATGCTTACAATAAGATATTTATGTTTTATTTTTGTGAATAGGAAAATATTGTTATGTTTTTTACAGGAAATCGTCGGGTTATGTGTATTTGCCTTATCTACATTTTAAACATTGAATTTCACCCTCCAAACATATTACTTATGCTATACATTACTTAAAATTTTCCTATTGTATTATTCCACAATAAATTTATCATATTAGATGATAAGATGATAGTAATTCTGCTCTTTTTTCAAGAGAGGAAATGGTACAGCATTATGCAAAGCTTACAAAAGATGTGGAAAGCAGAGAGGCAAGGGCACTCTGGAGGATAAAACGGCACAATCTTAATGAAAAACGAGTTGTGTTTCTACAAGAACAGGTTCAATTCTTTTAAAATTTACTTAGTTCTTTTGAATGCAAAATATCTGATCTTTGCTGTGTCCAAATTACAATTCAATAATAGTAAGTTAGACTGGTGAATGTCGAATTAATGGTTTGAACAAAAAAGGCCAGTTTTTTTTCCTATGACCTTGAATGCATGTGTTAGAAAACCAACGGAATTGTTTATATCCCGGTAAACAATAGTACACATTTGTAATCATAAGTTGGAAGGTAAAGCATGTGACGACACAGGTTATCAATAAATTACCTTCTGTCCACATTCGCGATACATGAGCTGTTACCGTGTGTCGCTTAAGATTACGATATTCTTTCAGTTTTATTACAATACATTGAGCAATTGGTAACCATTTTAAAACGCTCACTTACGAATTCGTAAATTAATCTGACCATTGTGTCGCCTCTAGCGTTTTCCTATTCACAGAATTAAAACAAAAAATCCATCGGGTTCAAGCCATGTCTGATAATTTCCTTTCCCAAGATGTCAATGATAAAACCGACTTTATAAAGCTTTTTTGTACAATTTAACAAACCTGTTTAATGATCAAATATGCTAGCACCTATATATAATTATGTACACACATTTAAATGCAAAATAATCTATACAGGCGATACCAGACCCTTTTACTAGACCATCCACATCAATTTCTGACGACAAAAGCAAAAATGAACATTTAAAAGATACAAAACTTGAACCCGATGAAGGAGCTTCAGAAAAGCAGCCTTCTTCAAATCATTCGAATGGTGAAAATGCAACTAACACCCCAAACGTTGATACCGCGGAACCCCAACCACATATTACAGTTCAAATGGATGTCAAAACAACTGCAGGACAGATTTCTTCAGGTAGCTTTTTCCCAGTTTTTTTTCCATATAAGGTTATAAACACACATATGTTTTCAATATCGCATGCACATAGGTGGTAATAGCTAGTTAAGTAATTTGTAGTTTTTGTTCAAGTCAATTTATACCCACTTGTTCAAACATCATTCATGAAGTGGCGTGGTAAACACTAGCTGGCAGCTGTTTTGATCTCCTTCAGTGGCATGTAATATGGAGGATAATATTTGGTGCACATATCTGTCAAAAAGCAGTTTTCCATATTAAGGTGTAATCGACCATCAGTTTATGGGTTAAACAAAAAAAACTGGCACATGGGGTAAACTGATAACTGTCGCCCCATGGGTTTTCCCATCAATCCATAAGGATATACATAACAAAGGGCGCTATTATAAATTTGTCGTTTTAGGTATAAAAGAAATGGAAATAAAATCGAAACCTACGAAAGAACTGCAGGTCCACCACAGTCAATCCTCCATTCAGCATCTCATGTATTATGGAAAGAAAGAGGTAACACCAATTTTAACTCATTTTGTACACAAACCCGGCAGAAATAGCTGGCATTTCTGTTTTCTACAAGAATTCCTGACTTTTAAATGCCCATCACTGTTTCAGGTATAAAAGAAATGAAAATAAAATCGAAACCCACCAAAGAACTTTTTAGTTACATAAATCCAGGACTTTAGTTACACAAATCCAGGACTTTGAAATGCCCATTACTGTAACATTCGGAAATTGCATAAAGTCGGACTCACTCGGTTACTAAAGTTATTTTCAATAGCCACATTCATTAGTCATAAAGCAGGAAGATCCCCTCAGTTTGTGGTCTAACTTTTTGCTTTGTTGTATCTCTCCCATTGCAATATACAGACATTGCTTCGTTCTAGTATTCACGTCATCATCTTGGGTTGAAATTTGCAATGTTTATTACGCACAACCCGTAATAATTCCGGTAACATATGAATTGGCTTTATCAAATGATTATCAAATAATTCAAATGCATAGTGTTTTACCTACAGTTGGAAAAAATTAACATCTTATTTATTCAATACATTGACACCGTAAATTAGATCCTGCAGCCTGACTGTGAACAGGTGGATACAAACAAACGATTCTCAAATACTATGATGGGAGCCATCTATTGTTCCCAACAACCATATATCTTTGGAAAAATACGCCTATTAAATAAGCTACACTCTTAGCGCGTCAAATCATTTTAAAATGAGTGTCTGTCATATTGATTTATTTATTACAAACAGGCAGCAAGGGCAAAGAATAGTGAACCCAGCAACGCCATACGAGGCAATGTGAATCAAAATCTTGGTAAGTCTTAAAAGTATATCGACTTTGAGTGCTAGAATGACCTTCATTGTCAAATTTTGCAATTTATGATTCAATCAACAATTATTATTTCACCATCACCAGTTCATTAACTTGGCTTGGCTAAATCAGCATTTTTTTATATAATGGCTGCATGGTTAGTTTGCATTTTATCAAAATCACATTAAATTTAAAAAAAAATATTATCCATACCATTTGATGGCAACACCTTTATATAAACCTAAAAATCAACTCAACATCAGAACCGACTTATAAAAGACAAAAACATTGAATTCTTTAATTTTCCTTAAAAACGATGTTTTTTTACCAAGTGGGCCAACATGGGCAAGACTTCCAACTTGTACTGGGAGGTTGCGATACGTATGATGAACACATCCACTCCATCTACCAAGTCTTTAACAGGAATTTGGGAAAAGGTGAGTTTGTTCGTTACCTCTCTTGCAATGTCTGTTTGTTGCACTATCTGTCTCTCCTCTTTGCATTTTATAAGTCAAACGACACCAACTTAGTAATCGAAAACTTTTAATTTTAAGAAGTAACAGTTAACAACTCTTGCATAAGCTGTCAAACTTTTATTTTCTGAAAAATTATTTTTTACTATTCAATGCAAGATTTTGATGTATTCCACAATGCAGGGTGAGTAACGGTTACAACATTGGCCTGTAGAACAGTAAAACCGGAAAATACATTAAAACTGTACAGCATGTGCGGATAACATTTTCGCGTTTTGTTTGCCAGATGACAGAGTCGATAGATGTACGAAACTCTTTCCCACTCAAAGCACAAACAACCAAAAGGAACCCTTTGGTGGTTCCAAGGATATTGTAACCGCGGATTTGGATGCTTTGCCAGTAATGCTACTGAAGTGTGTTTTGCACCCAATATCAGTGCATTCGGATCTAGTCAACAGGTGGGCTTGGTTGAGCGTGCCACACAATTTGATAACCAGTTCATTACTTATTAACCACATAACTTGTTATTAAATAAAGTACATTAATTTTTTTTAATTCAAAATCTTTATTGACAATAAAGAATTTCAATTATTCATACAGAATGGCATTTAAAGATGGGGCTTACCACACAATATTAATTAATTAATAGTTTAGAGAATAATTTAAAACACTAATGTAGTACCGTTTGGTTGCAATATTAAAAACATACATTAATTTAAAACTTAAACGATTTTCAACATAATATTTAGGTTGGCTACGGATTTATAATATGCACAACTGGAAAACACAATGCTTAATTAAAATTCAAAGTTTATAAAAGTTTCTTGATTATAGCTATGTTAATACATCTAAATGGGATTTTTAAGACAAAATATATCAGCATTTGGTGGCATAAAAAGTATAAAATAGCAACCTAACTATATAAAGAGTAATTTTTGAATTTCTATTTAAACTCTTTAAAAGTATCCAGAAACTATCAAAGTAATGCTGAAAACTCTATTTATTAATTAAAAAACCTAGTTAAAATGTCTTAAACATAATGCTTCCATCAATTTCACATGATCCCTCTATTCCACCATCAATTTCACATGATCCCTCTATTCCACCATTCATTTCACATGATTCCTCTATTCCACCATCAATTTCACATGATCCCTCTATTCCACCATCAATTTCACATGATCCCTCTATTCCACCATCAATTTCACATGATCCCTCTATTCCACCATCAATTTCACATGATCCCTCTATTCCACCATCAATTTCACATGATCCCTCTATTCCACCATCAATTTCACATGATCCCTCTATTCCACCATCAATTTCACATGATCCCTCTTTTCCACCATCAATTTCACATGATCCCTCTATTCCACCATCAATTTCACATGATCCCTCTATTCCACCATCAATTTCACATGATCCCTCTCCCACTCAGATGTGTGGTGCAACACTTTATGAAGGATCTGGGGATGATGAAACATTTCGAGATGTTGCGGCATTTCCTTCTCTTGGAAGATGGAGAGTTCGGCCAGACCTTCAGCAACAGCTTGTTTCATATTGTGAGTTGACTGGTACTTAGTACACAGAATATGATGTGTTTATCTCCGGGGGGGGGGGAATGCAATGGGAGTAAATTGAGCCTTAATTAGGTTGTTATAGTAATTTGTATGTGGTACAGACATTAGCATTACAGATTAAAACAAACATAAATATGGTATATAATACAGACATTGGCATGAACTTATTTTTTAGAAAAAGTGCATCGTTTTTTAAGCTAATTTATATTATTACTATATACCAATTATCTTATACTTAGTGTTGCAATTTTGAAATCTAAAATACTGGCGCTTGTGCCACCCAACTGAATTAAATTTATATAAAGTGCTTTTCTGATATGTCAAGTAAGTTATGCGCTCATTTTTGTGTCCATTGGTGTAAATTGGAATAGCCCTTAAAGCTCTGCTAAGTTTAGATGGATTATTAAGCTTTATGACTTTTTTTACATCAAAACATTGTATGTATTTAAACAGTTCTGCTACCATAACCGTGTCTTTTTACATATTTATGAATGTGGATTTTCCTTACAAGTTATCCGACAATAATCTTGGATATATCCATAAATGTAAATATTCCCAAAGTCAATATTCTAATTCTTATAAGTATTACACACATTCCTCCATACTTAACTTACAAATACAAGTTGCATCCTCAGATCCACGGTGCCAACAATCCATCTGATTCATTGAACTCGATGGCTCTTGACTCGATATTATCGCGCTCCGTGCAATCCTCCAACTTCCGCGATTCACCGCTTATCGGGAATTTATATCTCTCTGTGAAGCAAATTCCTCCTGCCTTTGACCCACTGGGTAAGTATAGGATAGGATATTCATGTTTATCCACGTAAATGGGAAAACCAAGGGGGTTAACACATGACCAATCGTCAGATCACCTCGCGCCCATCGCCGGGTTACCGGAGCTATTGCAGTGTGTTGTGTATGTTTCTCATGTTCCTTCAATTTGTAACCTGCTGGGTTTTTTTTCTTAATCATTATTTCTGCATCGTTGACGGAAGACACTAAAATGTCTATCTTTTTTGTGATTAAAAGCACTTATTTTTTTTACTTTCCTTTACTTAAAAAACTTTTTTAAATCCGTAAAATAATGTTTGGACTTTAATGTTTAGACCTGCCTGTAATATGTTCCCCTGTGAAAAGATTTCATAGATCGTATTTGAGCATCAGCCCTCTGGAAAACGGTAATGTTCATGTATAAGTTGGGCATCTTACAAAAGCTACACCTTTGTGAAACATAGCATAGCTCGCTTCCCCATTTAAAAACAACAACTAGGGGATTGCCCCATTGTGAGAAAAACAGTCCTTGACTGTGTCTATGTCACATCCTGTCCTCATAGAGCTTAATTTGAACAAAATAACGGTCGATATCTACAATCAAAAGTTATTCTCACTGCAGACAAAGAATGTTTGAACTTCTTCGAGCTGAGGTACAGCACCCCATGGCCATGCAACATCGTAATCACCGAATCCTCGCATAGCAAATACAACCTGGTCCTTAAGTTCCTGCTTCAGTTGAAGCATCTTATCTGGGTGTTGCACGATGTGCGCACGCAGCTCTGTAGGATCGGTGAGGATGGCTGCTGTTTGTTTGTTTGTTTTCGTTTTTTTTCTATGATTTCTTTGTTAATAAGCCGAGGGATTAGGAACGTAGGGCATTAAGAGTGAATATTCTTTTTACTGGGCCAACTCTTTTTGAAAAAACCCTCTCTCATTTGAGTTGCATCTTTGTGACTACGTTTCTTCCGAAAAAGTCACTGTGAGTTCATATACCAATTCGCTTTACAAATCTGATTTATTGCATAATTTCTTCGCTTCTGTAGTTTACTTTAATGGTGGTATAATTACGTACTCATTGATCGACATGGCAGTATAACGTCTGCCGTTGCGATCTTACTTTTCCTGTAGCCATTTAATTTCATCGCAGAGAGTGGGGTATTCCCCATGTTCAAACTGAACGCATCGGAACTCCGCTTCCTACAAATATATCGCCACGAGATGCACAACTTCGTCAAGATTATTCAAGGATACGTCTCCACACAGGTGCCTGCAGTATTTTTACAGCTGTCACTTAAGTTTTTGCGGTAATTAGTAGGATGGTTTTATTAATTGAAGTGATGAGATAACAAAGAGCTTGGCACACGGGAAATAGTTTATGTCTTGTCGAAACTGATATATCGTTCGGTAATAGCGTCGGCGGTTGGCAGACAGGTGAACCAGCTGCTAGCTAGACGGATATGTACATCGCCGAAAGCTTAGTACAAATCAGTTTTAACAAAACTGAAGGAACGTGCCATGTTCAACACAGTGCAATAGGTCCGGTCACCAGAGAAAACTAAAAGGAGGGACAGCGGGACAGAGGGAAGGAGGGAAATCGCACATTAAAATGAAGATTATGATATTAGAGTTAGTTTTAAACATGGGGTTGAAGTTAGGGTTGGTTCTGGGGTCGATATTAGTGTTCAGGGGAGGGTTTAAATTAGTTTTCGTCATTTTAGTGTGCAGTTTCCCTCCTTCCATGTCCCATCTTTCCCTCCTTTTAGTGTTGCCCGGTCGCCCGACAATGAGTGCAAAATAATTACTACTATTGAAGTGTGCTGAATATGATTTGCCACACTTTTTTAGTTTTCTACAGCATTGGACAATCCATTAAATCCAATGGATCTAGATTCTAGTCTGTTTCACGCCCATGAACACAGTTGAACAGAAAGTAGCCTGAGTAAAGAACGAATCTTGACATGACCAACCTTCTCCGCATTTTGATATTCCTCTTCCTAACCTCATTTGATATTCCTCTTCCTAACCTCATCCTCCACTAGGTGCTGCACGTTTGCTGGAAGGAATTCCTGGATGCCCTGCAACACAACGTCACTAATCTGGAAGATATTTATTGTCGGCACGCTGAGTATGTGCATAAGTGCGTTTTAAGGTGAGTTTTTTTAACCGTGCTAAGTTTCGAACCCGTAATGGGCTCGTCACCAGGACCGTTTTTTTTAAGTAAAAGAGCCTGTATATGTATTGGTTGCGCTAACCATTCGGCCACACGACCATACCGTTTAAGGTGAGTTGTAGTGTTTAAGCTTCTAACCTCGTCGTGTCACGTCTAGACAAAATTTTGGCTACAAAATTTGGAAAAAAATAACCATCATCATTATCCCAACATGACGGTATTGACAGGCTTATACCGAAATAAACCTCTCCTTACGACAGGTGTCTGCTAACTCCGAAGGCACAAGCCGTGTTGAACCTTATTCTCGACGCTTTAAAGTGCATCTTGCGGTTCCACTTGCAGCTAAGAACGCCTAAGTCTTGCTCCTTTCGTTCATTAAAGCACAGTTACCTCGAGTTTGCGCGGATTTCCAATTTCTTGTATAGAGGTATGGGATAAAGTTTACTATTCTTAATAAGTACAGTTAAAAGCACCTTCATTTATGCCAAAGTTAATGGGAAAATGGTTACCGCACGGGCAATCGCACACGGGTGAAATTACATTATCCCTAGCTATTGAAGTGTGTTGGTTATGTTAGAGCCGAATCCACGATGTGGCAAGGTAATCTCACGGTTACCCCTAATAACATGGCTTGCTTGTTCCAATTCGCAGGAATAAAACCTGAATATTCTTATCTGTGTTAGGGCTAAATACAAAATAATAAACCTCTATCTCCCCCAGTTGTCGTGAAACTCGTCGAAAAAGGCTACCAACCGCATTTGGAAAACTTCCTCGTTCGACTAAATTTCAATGGATTTTACAAAACCTGATGCCTTTTTCATTGGTTCTTTTCCAACTTACAGTTCAAAATTTCGTAGCGTTCCAACCGCTGTGAGTATAACGTGCTCTATATGACCATGTTACTTATTAAATCCTTTCGCGCCGTTCTATTTTCTAGTTCTTTTTTTATAACTTTGTAGAGAAATGTAATACACCATTTGAATAAAGTTTTGTTTTACTGTATTTTTGTTTAAAAGAATTCGTTATTCGATAGAGCGCATTTGTAAAATAATTAATTACGGTAATTCAATCTGGAAATATTTAAAAACGACAGCCTTTAAAGCGCGTTATGGTATAAATAAGATGCAGTTAAATAAAAAAACACCATAGCCTAACACCGTTGCATAAGGTATAATACGGGAGAATCATTTTTATCCTGGCTGGTGGAGCAATCACGTTGAGGACTTATCCACGGTTCATCTTATAAGGCGCACTCACACTCCACAGTCCAGGTGTTGTATATAATCTAGAGGTTTCAGTTAAACTCATTTATGTTTTTGGTATTAAAACCTGAAACCTGTGTTGACCCAACCCGTCTTTCCGTTTTATAAGATAATACATTTTAATGCGGTAAGGGGGTAGATTATAATCCTCGTATATATCCCCGGAGTTAGGAAAACGCATGGGGGAACTGTAACATGGTTGGTAAGATTACCCCTTGCACACTGTCGCGTTAACAAAGGCAGTGTGATGAATACAGTAGAAACAGTTCTAATGTTTTTCATTTAACCCGGTAAACAACTTGAGTAAACCCACAAGATCAAATGGTCCCAATAAAACCGCTCGTTTAAAAGATGGTTGGTTGCATATCAGCTATCACAATTATGTGCGGTCATCCTTGGTAATGCAGCTGGACGAATGGTATCTCGAAGCAGTGGATTCATACTGGTGCAAATCCTTCGTGATATAATATTACCACTAAGGTTACCCGACGGTGTGAGCTCGTTGCGCCCATCATTTTCCATTTATAGAAAAAATGCTAAACAAAGCAGCCCTTTTATTTGCTACGTAGTATATGGTCATTAAACGAAATCACACACACCCTTTTCGTTTTCGATTAGCGAATTTGCATGCTGGCCGAACAAATAATAAACGGCGATTGAATTCTGCTGAATGTGTTTTGGCTGGTCCGTTAATAAATTAAAGGCTTTGCCTTATTTGCTTCTATTGCGTGATGTATCAGGTTCAATGGAGAATACACAGTTCGATTGGTATGACGTTGCGAAGCAGACGAACTCGGCACCTTTCTACTTTCCTGGTCGACACGACAACACGAATGCTCTTTTTGGGAAAGTTTTCAGACTCGCTAGCTCAAAGAACGGAAGCAGTAACTCATTCTTACGTGCCTGCTTCTTGTAGATGTCCCTCGCTGATTCGCGTGGCTGTCTGGGTGTTTGTATTCGATTGGTGGACGGAGGCTGCGATATTAATTAAAAGCTAGGTTATTTTTGGCCGACGAAACGCGCCCAAACTAAAGAAACGACGTCACGATTTCAGTCAATCGGAAGTTTTTTAATTGATTGTTTGAATACCAGAGGTGAAGTTACAAACGTTGAATTTAGGGAAGCCTTAGCAAGTGTCTAAAATGAGAGACATCAGGCTGTTGTGTTTCGTCTTTGTGTTTTCGAATTACTGGATTGTTTCAGGTAAGGGTTTTGTATCGAGACTTTTTAAAACTAAACTTGACTTTAGGCAGCCGGGCATTTATCGTATATTGCCTAGTGTATTCGGGATTGTTCACTCGGAAACTGCTGTGGTTAATTGCACTCGGTTAATTGTCAGAAGATTACTTCCCCGTAGTCGGATCTCTCAAGCTTTTGCTTTGTGTTTATTTGGTATAAAGCCTTTTTTGAAAAAAATGCCAAGGGTAGCGGTTGAATCTGTAACCCTCCAACGGTGGCTAGCTTACGTAATTCTTAAACTGTCTGACCATACAATTGGTATACCGATGTTTTGACTTATGCTGTTAGCAATATAATTGTAGTTGTGTATAGCAAACCAATGTCCTCTCTTATAGTATAAGCAATATAATAATGGGTATAAATCAGCAGAGATTACAATATAGTCGGGTTGCTTTACAAAACTCTCGAAAAGCATTCGTGTTTACTCCAGACAGCCAGGCATGTTTTCACGGCTTTGCCCCCAAGAATTTCTACGACCGGATGAATGGCTTCTGTCGATACTCGATGGGTGGCCTCCGAAGTGAACGCGGAGTCTTCATCGACTCTTTTCATTCTTGCTGTCGATTGCAGCCAGCCAACGGATGGGGATTCCCCTACGCGTGCTCCGTAAGCAATTTGATATTTTGCAAGTCCACACATACACGAACACACACGCACATATCTAAGGATCATTTGTTTTAAATTGTTATTTGGGTAGATTGACCGTGTTTAAATGTTATTTTAACAAAAACAACGTTACGACGACGCACAAGCGTGTGTATGTCCATCCGCCGTGGCGTTAAAATTCCGCAATGACGTTTCGAATACAGTCTATATGTGTAAATGAGTATCTTTATCTTCTTTGTTGAAACTTTCGATTCCTGATATTGCTTTGTGTACCCTCTGCGCATGTGCAGTGCAAATAAATTAGGCGAGATGTTGTGTTGGCAGTGTATTTAAAAAACTGTTTATCGATGATAAAATACACCGCATGTTTAGTCTTATGTGCATTCTTTGGGTATTCGTCCAGCTTTATTTTGTTTTAGTCATGCAGACAAATACGGGGTCGCTGGGGTACCTGGAGTACCTGGTCCCGCTGCAGTATGACGTGCGGGGTGGGAGGTCAATCAAGACGTCGTGTTTGCAGCACTCGAGTTTGTATTGGTAGTAGGTACCACACCATGTTCGAATCCAGGCGGTGCTTGTGGCAACCTTGCTGCCCAGGTATGGCTGGTTATCTATAAGTTGACTTTCCTTTTTTTCTTTCCGTCGTCGGGTTACTGGCCGATAGGTGGCAAGATCGAACACTTGCAGCTGCCTTTTGATTTTGTTATGGGACAAGACACTTTGTGGATGTTGTTTGAACCTAGTGGATTGGTGGGCTAACAGAAAAGTCATGTATCCATTTATTAAAACACACTTGACTGGATGAGCTCCGGCAACTGCACAGTTGGTACGAGTTCTCTGGATAATTCATCCATCCTAAGTGGGAATAAATATTTTAATGTTAAATTTACCACCGCCAACTTAGAAATAACTCGTCCATAAAAACTACAGCATCAGTTTTAACCAAATTCTCATTCAGTTGATGGCCAGTGGGGCCCTTGGTCACAATCTAGTGGATGTTCGGAAACTTGCGGAATTGGAATGGAATTCCGCTCTAGGGTGTGTTCAGCACCATCTTGTGGAGGAAAGAGTTGTGAAGGACCTGCGAAACAATACAAAGATTGTTCTGTTGGCGAGTGTGCCAGTGAGTTATTTTCTTGTGTGGCAGATAGTTGTTTTAATGTTCAATGCATTTTATTTCTTATAAAATCTCCTTCAACCGGAATTGGGCAACAAAGGGAGGGAAATCGGGGAGGAAAAAAGAAATGAAACTGCTCACTAAAACTAATCAAATTCTATATTTAACCCTGCCCTGAACACTAATCTCAACCCCTAAACTAACCTGAACACCAAACCCATATTTAAAACTAAATCTAATGTTATAATCCTCATTTTAGTGTGCAGTTTCTCTTCTTCCCACTTTTCCTTTTAGTTTTCCCCGTCCGCATTTACAATCTGGTGGTTTTAGTTCTATATGTCTAATAAGATGGTTGTCATTGGACAAGGCCCCTTGTGAACATTGTTTACATTCAATAAATCGTTAACCAATGGGCGGGTTAAAACCAGACGCAAACTGATTATTTGTGTCCGTAGACATAGTAGATTTATCTATTGATCACAAACGCAGAAAAAAAATAGGTCCAATAACCGGACTGTGGACACATGGTATTTAGACAATTATTTATATTAAAAACCCCTGCTTATTCCCACTCAACTCGGATCAAATAGACTATACACCGACCAGACTATTGTTATAGTCTCCTTACTCGGATAAACAGAAAAAGCCGAAAAAGATCCTGAGCTCCTGTGAATATAGCAAGTAAAAATTATATAATTGCACACATGAAAACACTGCCCCACAAAAAATAATCCCATCACCCCATCGAAAATTCCCACCCCCGGAAATAAACATAAATATATTTAAGTATTAACCCAATTTTCTTAGATTGGGGAGCATGGGTGTCTCAAGGTTCGTGTACGGCAACTTGTGGCAACGGAAAACAATGGCGGATTCGACAATGCATACAAAATAGTGGCGGGAATTGTGAAGGTCCTTCTCAAGATTATATACCCTGCAATGAAAGACCTTGTGAAGGTAAATTAGCTGCCTTTGTTGGATGCCTCTAATTACTACAGGATCGCTTAAAGCGCTAGGAACCCTAACTCCAAGCCTTAAAGAGATCCAAGCGATTTTGTAGTAATTGGTGGAACGGGTAAGTAAAATCTAGTAAACGCGGCCGGTCGTATATAAAATTTATTTTCAAGGTCTTGTGCAGTTTCGCGAAATTATGTACAGACAATAAGGTCAATTGTATTTTGGCGAGCTGTATTGCCGATTGATTTTTAACATTTCCATATGTGTTTTTTAACATTACTACCAACCTAATCCAAACTGTATAATGTGGTGTGTACAATTGTGTTATAGTAAAACTTGGGTTAGTGTAGCTTAAATGTTTCTAACTCAATACAACCTTTATATCAGTCACTTGGGTGCATTGATCAAGGCATATAAACAAACAATTCTTTTACTGCTACAATGGGTTAAACGAAAACTCTACCAGCATTTTTATCTGCTCTTGCTGGACTTGGATTTTAGTTAATTTTATTTTTATAACCAGTGTTGAGCCCCCCTTTACTGGGCTTGATAATTTAATTAAACTGGGCATGTGTCTTTTTTATAGAATGCAAACAGTTATTTTCTGTTGAACAACAGATGGTTCGTGGTGCCAATGGTCGTCATGGGGAAGATGTAGTGCCACATGTCAAGACAGGGCTGGGGAGAAAGTTCGCAAAAGGGTTTGTGCATGTCCGGAGCCAGTTGGTGACAACCCCGCTTGTAGTGGGCAGGAGGAATCTTCCGCTGATTGTCGGGGAATTGGTGAGTCATCATTTGTTGTGCATGTGTGAAAGGAAACGTCAGTTGAATCTTCGCAAATTGTAAGGGAAATCTACATTAAAAGATTAATTCTTGGTTTTCATAAATAACTTTTGAGAGATATCCCCAATAAAGGTTTTAATAAAAATATATAGATATAAATCCATATCATAATTTATCTATGGGTCATAAAGGATATACACAATAAAATATTGGTTTTCGCATATCGTTGAATACCTTGATAGAGAAATTACACATTAAGCTATATCAATTATGAATGAGTTTTATCATATAGACATTGCCTTTAAATCTGTACAATCGACAAAAATCTTTTGAAGCACTGGTAAAGAACACATGAGTGACTTGTAAGTCGTTAGTTTTGATCACACAATCCTTCTGATGGTTGTTTGATATGCTACCATTTGTAAATTAACCCTTTAACTGCCGGCTGTTTTAGGTCATTTTTCGGCTAATTTACCTTAGGTTAGAAGCTTCTATACAAAAAACTATTGATGTAAGCATGATATGATGAACAGAAAAGTTGTTCAGTAATAAATTTTCTTTTTTTTTATATTAGTAAAATTTTGATGACGTCACGCATTGTGCAATGACGTCATGTAATACTATTTAGATCAACAAAAACTCTCTTTTTATCTCATTTACACACAATACAGTATGTAGCAAAATTATTTATGATTATCTTTTGACCATTTTTGTACTCCTCTTTTTGTGATGACCTCACAACTTGACTGATGATGTCGTAATACGCAAATCAAAAAACATTTTTTTTTACTTTTGGCCAATGAAACACATAGCCACAGGAAAACAAAACTGATGCAAAACATCTTGATAAAGGGTCTTTATTGCTAGAACTACTAAAAAACGAAGCACAACTGCTTCCAGAGTCACCATCAGCCAACAAAAGGGCAGCTTCTTTAACAGAATATATGTTTTTACCCTCCATAAGCTCAAAAAAGGACCTAATCCAAAATGTACAAGCGAAAAACGAATGGATTGTTTTCAAACTAAACAAGCGAACCATGACGACAATAGTTGAAAACTAAGAGGACTAAAACAGTAATTAAAACAACCAAAACCACACATATATGTATATGTTTTTTAAAACTCAAATAACTAAAAAATTTCAAATGCAAACCTATATATCAGTTTATATTGGTAAACGCGAAATTATTCAGCTCTCCAGCGCCATCTTACTGATCAAAATCGGGCGTATACTTTTCCACTTATGTAATTTCCGGCAGTTAAAGGGTTAAATTTATTTTCTAGTAATCACATTTCAGGTTTATGTCCGGTGGATGGTGGGTGGGGGAGCTGGAGGTCTTGGAGTGATTGCTCGTCTTCCCATTGTTCAAACAAAGGATTTCGAGGGCGATTTAGAACTTGTTCAAACCCTGAGCCCACTGCTGGTGGGAATGATTGTGTTGGCATGAATAGAGACCAGCAACAATGTATAAATGTCGACGGCTGTGTTGGTGAGTCCACAAGCACCATCACTTTATGCAATCACCAATTGTATAACTCTTAATTTTATAACAGATTACTATCCAAATTTATCTTATGTGGTAGAAAAACCACTGTCTTTTTCACTATAATCAGGTCATATCTGCGCCGAAGTTACCGAAAGCTATTTTAATGTGTTTTTATTTTTGCTTGGTAATTTTAAATTACCCCATTTCAATCCAATGTATCGTTAAGTGACTTAACATTGGTGTTTATGGCCCGGTAAGAATTTCCAGAATACTTCAGCAACATTTGGAACTATTGTGTATGATGTTTTCACAGTATTTTGTTAAACCCATTACACCACTGGGTTTAGCATCGTTCAGTATATGCGTTGCCCAAGGACACAATGACTTTATACTAGTAACCCTTTTGTGGCATGGGTAAGGTCGGTGTTTATTTATTAAGCAAAATGCTTTTTTTACAAAATGTAGACTTATAGCGCATTTTCTTGGGAAAACAGTACCTTATATATAACTCTCACACCAGTGACGCGGTGGTTACAATGATCACCAATGACATCATGTAGAGGGGAATGTGTTCAGAAATTATACTACAGTGGTACTTGATGCTTAAACCGTTTTTGCTTCAGAATTAGAAACCTGACCAAAGAACTTGTTTGTTCCTCTTAGTTCCGGGAATTTATTCTGACTGGAGCGTGTGGAGTGCTTGCAGCAGATCATGCGGTAATTGCGGTACACACACAAGGCGGAGAAACTGCGCTTCTATCTTCGAAAATGCAACTGCCCTCGGAGTACACGTATGCTTGAATATACCTTAAGATCTTTGAAACATGTATATATTTTAGCCAGTTTACTTATGCTTATATATAACAGTGTGTTGTTTACTGTAAACAATTTTTTAATATTTGTTCACTCCATTAAGTACTGTGTCCTAGGACATAGCCTACTAGCCACCCTAAGGTGAGCCAACGCCTCGTTTTAATGTCGTGATGTTGTATAGGTTATTCTTGGAGAACCGATTGTCCTCTGTGAGCGAAACCAGGTGGTACAAAAGAGACAATGTGATTACATCCCATGCATTGATGGCGATTATTCTTGCCAGCAAACCCAGTTGATACGGCCACGGCACAATCGTCCTGCAAACCTGCTTTTAAATACGAAAGAGAAACACTTAAATGGACACCACATTTTGACTACACCGAAACAGACAACCTCACCTACGATATCTAACACCAGATTGGCCTCAATTTCATGGAATAATAAAGATGGATTTTTGACATCAATTTCGCCTTCTCATAAACATCTTGAACTATCGCCATCCACCACATCTGCATCGCAATCAGATCCCACGTCTTTAACATATGACGGCAAATTTCAAAATTTGGATTATATTTTGTCCAAGCAATCACCCATTAAACTCGAAAATGAACAGAATTCTTTAAAACTAACTGAACCCGGCGTGCACACAGACGAATTGCTTGATGTTGGAACTATATCCAGCGTCACGACTTCTGTAGATTTGAACATGGGTGTTCAATTAGCAGAAGAAAATACAACTAAAGGCAACAAACTGCTAATACATACCAAACCTAAAACAACAAAAGATAAAAATGAAAGACCAATTTCAGACACATTAAATACTTTTGCAAAGATTGATTCTTCAAAAGATTTAGTAGGAAAACTAGCTTCAAGTGAAATTTCCAATATTAATGAGCAAATGTCACATTCAAAAATTATAAATCACATACAAACTGAAATTAAATCAAACAAACTAAACCAAAACGGAGTCATACCATCAGAAAACAAAATAAATATAACAATCCAAAAGTCTTCTGCTACCAGCAATAATCAACTAGCGAATTCTTTTGGTGTTGTAACAAACACCACTCATGCAATTTCAACGTCTTCTGCAACCAGCAATACTGGTAATAAACCAGTAAATTCTGTTGGTGTACCAACAAACACCACCCATCCCATTTTAACGTCTTCTGCAACCAGCCATACAGATAATCAACCAGAAAATTATGTCGGTGTACCAACAAACACCACACATGTCATTTCAACGTCTTCTGCAACCAGCAATGCTAATAATCAACTATCAAATTGTTCTGGTGTCGTAACAAACACCAATGCGGCAATTCCAAAGCATTCTGCAAACAGCAATACAGATAATCAACCAGTAAATTCTGCTGGTGTCGTAACAAACACCACTGCGGCAATTCCAAAGCCTTCTGCAACCAGCAATACCAATAATCAACCAGCAAATTCTGCTGGTGTCGCAACAAACACCACCAATGCAATCTCAAAGGCTTCTGCAACCAGCAATACCAATTATCAACCAGAAAATTCTTTTGGTGTTGTAACAAACACCACTGCGACAATTCCAAAGGCTTCTGCAACCAGCAATACCAATAATCAACCAGCAAATTCGGTTGGTGTCGTAACAAACACCACTGCGGCAATTCCAAAGCCTTCTGCAACCAGCAATACCAATAATCAACCAGCAAATTCTGTTGGTGTCGTAACAAACACCACTGCGGCAATTCCAAAGCCTTCTGCAACCAGCAATACCAATAATCAACCAGCAAATTCTGTTGGTGTCGTAACAAACACCACTGCGGCAATTTCAAAGCCTTCTGCAACCAGCAATACTGATAATCAACCAGCAAATTTTGCTGGTGTCGTAACAAACACCACTGCGGCAATTCCAATGCCTTCTGCAACCAGCAATACTGATAATCAACCAGCAAATTTTGCTGGTGTCGTAACAAACACCACTGCGGCAATTCCAAAGCCTTCTGCAACCAGCAATACTGATAATCAACCAGCAAATTTTGCTGGTGTCGTAACAAACACCACTGCGGCAATTCCAAAGCCTTCTGCAGCCAGCAATACTGATAATCAACCAGCAAATTCTGTTGGTGTCGTAACAAACACCACTGCGAAAATTCCAAAGCCTTCTGCAACCAGCAATACCAATAATCAACCAGCAAATTCTGTTGGTGTCGTAACAAACACCACTGCGGCAATTTCAAAGCCTTCTGCAACCAGCAATACCAATAATCAACCAGCAAATTCTGTTGGTGTCGTAACAAACACCACTGCGGCAATTTCAAAGCCTTCTGCAACCAGCAATACCAATAATCAACCAGCAAATTCTGTTGGTGTCGTAACAAACACCACTGCGGCAACTTCAAAACCTTCTGCAACCAGCAATACCAATAATCAACCAGCAAATTCTGTTGGTGTCGTAACAAACACCACTGCGGCAACTTCAAAGCCTTCTGCAACCAGCAATACCAATAATCAACCAGCAAATTCGGTTGGTGTCGTAACAAACACCACTGCGGCAATTTCAAAGCCTTCTGCAACCAGCAATACCAATAATCAACCAGCAAATTCTGTTGGTGTCGTAACAAACACCACTGCGGCAACTTCAAAGCCTTCTGCAACTGGCAATACCAATAATCAACCAGCAAATTGAATGTTGGTGTCGTAACAAACACCACCGCGGCAATTCCAAAGCCTTCTGCAACCAGCAATACTGATAATCAACCAGCAAATTTTGCTGGTGTCGTAACAAACACCACTGCGGCAATTCCAATGCCTTCTGCAACCAGCAATACCAATAATCATTCAGCAAATTCGGTTGGTGTCGTAACAAACACCACTGCGGCAATTTCAAAGCCTTCTGCAACCAGCAATACCAATAATCAACCAGCAAATTCGGTTGGTGTCGTAACAAACACCACTGCGGCAATTTCAAAGCCTTCTGCAACCAGCAATACCAATAATCAACCAGCAAATTCGGTTGGTGTCGTAACAAACACCACTGCGACAATTCCAAAGGCTTCTGCAACCAGCAATACCAATAATCAACCAGCAAATTCGGTTGGTGTCGTAACAAACACCACTGCGAAAATTCCAAAGCCTTCTGCAACCAGCAATACCAATAATCAAGCAGCAAATTCTGTTGGTGTCGTAACAAACACCACTGCGGCAATTTCAAAGCCTTCTGCAACCAGCAATACCAATAATCAACCAGCAAATTCGGTTGGTGTCGTAACAAACACCACTGCGGCAACTTCAAAGCCTTCTGCAACCAGCAATACCAATAATCAACCAGCAAATTCGGTTGGTGTCGTAACAAACACCACTGCGGCAATTTCAAAGCCTTCTGCAACCAGCAATACCAATAATCAACCAGCAAATTCTGTTGGTGTCGTAACAAACACCACTGCGGCAACTTCAAAGCCTTCTGCAACCGGCAATACCAATAATCAACCAGCAAATTCTGTTGGTGTCGTAACAAACACCACCGCGGCAATTCCAAAGCCTTCTGCAACCAGCAATACTGATAATCAACCAGCAAATTTTGCTGGTGTCGTAACAAACACCACTGCGGCAATTCCAATGCCTTCTGCAACCAGCAATACCAATAATCATTCAGCAAATTCGGTTGGTGTCGTAACAAACACCACTGCGGCAATTTCAAAGCCTTCTGCAACCAGCAATACCAATAATCAACCAGCAAATTCGGTTGGTGTCGTAACAAACACCACTGCGGCAATTTCAAAGCCTTCTGCAACCAGCAATACCAATAATCAACCAGCAAATTCGGTTGGTGTCGTAACAAACACCACTGCGAAAATTCCAAAGGCTTCTGCAACCAGCAATACCAATAATCAACCAGCAAATTCGGTTGGTGTCGTAACAAACACCACTGCGAAAATTCCAAAGCCTTCTGCAACCAGCAATACCAATAATCAAGCAGCAAATTCTGTTGGTGTCGTAACAAACACCACTGCGGCAATTTCAAAGCCTTCTGCAACCAGCAATACCAATAATCAACCAGCAAATTCGGTTGGTGTCGTAACAAACACCACTGCGGCAATTTCAAAGCCTTCTGCAACCAGCAATACCAATAATCAACCAGCAAATTCTGCTGATGTCGTAACAAACACCACTGCGGCAATTTCAAAGCCTTCTGCAACCAGCAATACCAATAATCAACTAGCAAATTCTGTTGGTGTCGTAACAAACACCACTGCGGCAATTCCAAAGCCTTCTGCAACCAGCAATACCAATAATCAACCAGAAAATTCTGCTGGCGTCGCAACAAACACCACCAATGCCATATCAACAACTTTTGCAACCAGTAATAAGAATAATCAAGCAGAAAATTTTACTGATATTGCAACAAAAACCACCCATGCAATCTCAAAGGCTTCTGCAACCAGCAATACAGATAATCAACCAGTAAATTCTGCTGGTGTCGTAACAAACACCACTGCGGCAATTCCAATGCCTTCCGCAACCAGCAATACCAATAATCAACCAGCAAATTTTGCTGGTGACGTAACAAACCCCACTGCGGCAATTCCAAAGCCTTCTGCAACCAGCAATACCAATAATCAACCAGCAAATTCTGTTGGTGTCGTAACAAACACCACTGCGGAAATTCCAAAGCCTTCTGCAACCAGCAATACCAATAATCAACTAGCAAATTCTGTTGGTGTCGTAACAAACACCACTGCGGAAATTCCAAAGCCTTCTGCAACCGGCAATACCAATAGTCAACCAGCAAATTATGTTGGTGTCGTAACAAACACCACCAGTGCCATTTTAATGTCTTCTTTAACCAGCAATACCAATAATCAACCAGCACATTCTTCTGCTGTTGTAACAAACACCACTCTTGTCATTCCAAAGCCCTCCTTATCTAGCAATACGGATTATCAACCAGCAAATTCTGCTGGTGTTGCAACAAACACCACTGCGGCAATTCCAAAGCACTCTTTAACCAGCAATACGGATCATCAGCCAGCAAATTCTGCTGTTGTAACAAACACCACTCATGTCATTTTAAAGCCCTCCTTACCCAGCAATACGGATAATCAACCAGTAAATTCAGTTGGTGTACCAACAAACACCACCCATGTCATTTCAACGTCTTCTGCAACCAGCATTACGAATAAGCAACCATCAAATTCTTTTGATGATGCAACACACACCACTCGTGGCATTCCAAAGTCATTTGCAACTACCAGAAATACGTATAATCAACAAGAACATTCTGTTGGTGTTACAACAAACGCTAGAAATACGAAACACCCAAACACAGTCAACAAATTAGACCATTTAAATGGTACAATAAACTTGTCCAATGCGAGTTTCACCCAAACTACAACTAAACTTGATGCAACAACACGTCATTGGCATGATAACAAACAATTGACTAATGCAATATCCACGGCAAATGTGACTCCTAACCAACTGGAGCGAGCAACTTCCAGTGTACCAAGCCACCAAACAATTTATCCTGTTAAATCAATGCCTACAAGGATGTCGAGTATGAATTCTTACTCTTTGATATCAGCTTTATTGAAGGATAATACTTTTGTCTTGTCTTCAATCGGTAATCCTCGTGGTCCACTGCAGATTCCTACTACTACACCAGCGAACGTTCAAAATACTCTGCCATACAGTTTCCATCAACCAACCCTTTCTAGATTGAAGTTAACTACTAAGACCAAAATCTCACTCACAAAGTTAAAAAGACCGAGTACTGCAAAACCGTTAGGTCACTTGTTAGTCACATCAACGACCGCGTTACATACAAATGACTTTGTCACTACTAGACCAATTCAAGCAACATACATCTCCACGGGTAAAAGTAGAAATACAAACAAAGTTACCCTGCCCGGCACATCACAATCCAGCAACACGGTTGCTTTAGATCAAACTGAATTACCTTCCAATAAAGTTTTAACAAGTTTAAGGAAAGTATCGACTGACCAAGAAGCTACTACTGGGAGAAGTGCAACTGAGATAACAAACCAACTTTTCCAAACAAAGGATCCGCATTCAGTCAGTATAATAGACCCTTCAATAAATCCTGTTGATTCCACACAAAGCGTTCCAATAATTGTTTTAAAAACAATACAACTACCAATTAAATCTTCAGCGACAGAATCTGATGCTCATAAGCAAAATGGTGATAAAAATATTGACGCTATAAACAAACTGTACCATTCTAAAGAGTTGGACCGTTTCAAATCTGACCCCAGTAGCGAGATTGAAGTAACGAACCAAACCACTTCCCAACGATATCTCACTGCACTTACACAGTCTGATACAAACAAACATCATCTTACCCCCACAACACGACACCAAGGGCACGAAAAGAGTTATTCAAAAGTAACTTTAGCGACTCCCAGCGTCCTTACGCCTAACACACTAGAAGATCAACCAATATCGGAAACACTGATTGATGATCTTACCTTGGTCCCGGTAAGTACAACTTCTGTAACAGATCAAATTGAGAATTTACACCAAGATGCAACTTTTAAAACCATAACCGATTTTGAGCAAATAACTAAAACTTCTGAAGCATCGAAAAGAGACCTGTTTGATCGTTCAGGGGAAATCCCCCGTACAGCTGTCAACCGATTTGGAGAATATTCTGGGGATGAACTAAAAACAGATATTTTCAGGAATTATCCTGAAACTTCTCAACTAAAATTACCTGAAAATATGATTACATCAACTATTACAACACCACCCGCAAAATTATTCAATTTGACCAGTCGCGAGTCTCGAACAGATTTCAACCACCAATTATTTCGCTTATTGCAAAAGTTTAGTTTTTTAAATAAACTAACTGTCAATGAATTCACAGAAAATGCACTTGCTGGTGCTCACCTTAATGGTGTACATGAGATCGATGCAGATAAAAGAGAGAGGTTAATGTTAAGTTACGTTCTGCTAAATCATTTATTCCTCGAAGATTACAACGTATCTCTCCTATCTAATCTTGATGCTAAAGGAGATGTGTCTTCTTTGTATTTTAAATTAACACCTAAAAAAGAAAAGAAATCCAAATTATTTCAAACAGCCGTCGTACCTCTTGCAACTATAGATACAGCTCTGTACACCACACTTGCACCCCAATATACCTCTTCCACAAGTACTACTTCCGGCTTAACCAGGACAACTTCTGAAATATCAGAAACGGATTTTGAAAGTTCATTGGAAGCAGAACAACTTATCCCTGTAAAAATGTCATTGTCCAGCAATTTAAACATAGGGAAAAAATTGGAACCAAAGATAACAACCACCACAAAGAAAATGCCATCACTGAAAAATACACCGCACACTGTTAAAAGCAGACCTAAATTGGAAAAAGAGATTGGAAGGATTACACCGACTAGGACAGAACCCTTAACAATCATAAACAAAAAAGTTGCAGCACTAAATGTAAAAGAAATTACATCTGATGAATTTGACATCAATAACGAAATTGATTCCATTGTATCGATAAAGGAATTGATTCACAGGAATGAACAAATGGAGAAATCTCAATCAACTTTATCTGGAAGTAAGAACCCTGCGAAAGACCATTCCCAAGACTACCATATTCACGAGGATGATGGCCACTCTGAAGACATTAATCACGATGGTGATGACAACTCAGAACACATTAATCACGATGATGATCACTATCACGATGATGATGACCACTCAGAACACATTAATCACGATGATGATGATCATTATCACGATGATGATGACCACTCTGAGCAGATTAATCACGATGATGATGATCACTATCACGATGGTGATGACAACTCAGAACACATTAATCACGATGATGATCACTATCACGATGATGATGACAACTCTGAACACAATAATCACGAGGATGATGACAACTCTGAACACAATAATCACGATGATGATCACTATCACGATGATGATGATCACTCCGAACACAATAATCACGATGATGATTCCTATCACGATGATGATGATCACTCTGAACACAATAATCACGATGATGATTCCTATCACGATGATGATGACCACTCTGAACACATTAATCACAATGATGATGATCACTATCCTGATGACGATGGTGATGACAACTCAGAACACATTAATCACGATGATGATCACTATCACGATGGTGATGACGACCTTTCTGAACACATTAATCACGATAATGAAGATTCAAAACGGATAAATCACAATTATGATGACCGTCCAACACACGTTGAAGATACTGATAAAAGTAAGTCTAGGCCTACAATACCGCAGCATACACATCACTTCAGAGTGTTGACCACGTGTTAAGCCATCATTATTTATAAAAAATTGTTTAGATTGAACTCTATATAACTTTGTGGCTTCCCAGGTTATCTCACCTACGAAGACATTGCAGTGTGATAAAGCTCCTTGCATTTTCCAATCATGAGAATAAACATAATGATCATATCCTATACTGCTTGGTATATCATGAACATAATTTATACGGTCTGTTTCTGTAATCAAACTATAGAAACTATACATGTTTTGTAAAAGGCGTATATTTTTCTTAATTAAAAATAAAAAAGAAACCCTTTTTATGGGTCCTTTTTTAAAAAAAGGCTATCACCAGACTTTGCCTGAACCCAGTCCAATCCTCTACAATTAAAAAATTATCCCATTATTTTGAGAAAACACAACCGATCAGAAAAAATAACTTGTTGTATATCTAACCAAGAACCTGTCTGATAAAGTTTGCCGTTCTACCAAAAGATTACTCTGCCGCTTAACATCGGTATTTTTTAAGATACATGCATTCACAGCACAACAAGATGATTCCTCTGGTTCGGGATATGAATTTGAATATTCTGCGAGTTCGTACCTTCCCTCCAGTTCCTACACCACAAAACCTGAGGGAGGGAACTGCATGGGAGTTCAGCCAGAACAAATGACACCGAAGTTACAGAAATGTTGTAAAATCTTGGTGAGTGTTTGGTTCTTGATACCTCGCCTTTCAAGGGGAATAACCAGGGGTTCCTCGTGAAAAATTAGCAATCGTTTGCAACGTATGTCCTTGTCCATGAGAATTTAAATAGGTTGATCAAAATTTCAGAAAATCGAACAACAAACACATATAAGTATTTTTAATAATTCAAATATTCTATTTACCAATGTCTGCATAGTAACTACTATTACCATACAATCAGAAATAATTAATTTATGGGCAATATTACAAATATGTGTCCGTGTCAGGTAAGGCAGAAGGCAGCCAAAAGATTGTTTAAACAAAAACACCCAAAACAGTAACAACGTCTCATACATAAACACACTGCAATGTCCCCGGTAACTCGACTGTGATCACAAGTTAATCTTACTAACTCATGGGGCAATGCCCCTCTTCTTGCGTTTTTCCAGGATCAGATGCAGGATCAAAACATCACAGATTACTCTGACATGGCATCTGAGTGTTTGGCAACTCAAGTTAAATTCCTGTATCGCGTGAATGAGAGTGTCGACCTCGAGTTGACTAACCTCAGAAGTCATGGCACAAAATGTCTTTGTGCCCGAAAGAAAAAAGTCCTAAAATCGATTTGCTGTTTAAGAAGGTCCTGTGATCACTGGCCTAAACGTGAGTATTGTCTTAGTTTAATATAGTATAGGATATTAATTTTTATCCCCGTGAATGAGAAAACCAAATGAGTTTATTCCCGTGAATAGGAAAACCAAGGGGGTAAACACACGGGAATCGTCAGATCACCTCGCTCCCACCGTCGGGTAACCGGCGCTATTGCAGTGTGTTGTGTATGAAATAGATGTTTCTTTAATTTGGTAGAACCGATTAATCCCCTGGGTTCAGGCAATGTCCGTTAAGTGCCTTGCCAAAGGACACAACCAACTAGCTAGCGACTAGTTTCGAACCTTTAACCTTTCGGTTGAAAGGCGTCGCACCAAACTGTCAGGCTAACCGGTATACTTTCCAGCGGTGTTAAAATCGTTGTGCAGCGTGTGCGAACCGTTCTGCAGCATGTGTACGTGGTCGATAATACTGGGTTGAGACTTCTCTTCGTCAAAATCTTTATTTATTCACACTCCGTCAGCGCTACTTTCCGTTTTTGCTATTTATGTTGTCTCAAAGATGCTGTGGTCACCGACGGTGTCGATGATCGTGTGTACATTAATCGCCGAATGAATTTGTTATTGTGTTGAACAAAGGCCAAACGGCTTTTAGGCATTGGTCAGCGGTGTACCAATGTTCTAAATTCTAAATTGATCAGTTTATCGAATGAAATGTTATTTTTTTAGATCGATAGGCTTTTAATCCAATATACATGTAGAATTGCAATAAATTGGCCTTCAATGCTAAAGTACCCTAATGCTAACAAAGATGTGCTTTGGATATAACTATAATGACCATGTTCGAGATAAAATTTTAATTTTTATGTTACCTGTGTACATTGTGAATAAAATTTTAAACTCTTAATACATGGTTATTCAACTTGGTTCCATATACCGGTACTTTTGGAACTCCCTGTTAGGCTTTATCACTATACATCTGTTTTTAAATTAGATGTACAGGAATTCGATATATCAATTGGTCCCAATGACCATTCGGCCAATAACCGTTGTTTTTCAGATAAAGGGATTATTTTAAGTATCTATATCCACGGTAACTGCTTTTGTTAGAAAGATTCATTAACCTGGGTATTTCCCAAAATAATATTATTATCTCGGGCAAACCTATATTTCCCAAAATAATATTATTATCTCGGGCAAAATATGTATTGAAGGAGATCTTGAATTTTCGAAATGTATCTCTGATTATTGTTTTGATTTTACCCTCGTAAAATACCTTTATACGTGCACATACGCCTAGATCAGCAAACTTATTCATTCATATGACCATTATATCGTCATCAACTTGATAACTAGTGAAAATACAAATAAACGCTCCGTCCGTGTATATAGCAACCAGTGATGTACGTTTGTATTAAACCATACATCGCGGTAGCGTTTAAATATTTATAATGACACAGTAACATCCTATACAAAGCGTATCAGTCATATGATACGCTAAAATGGGGCGATATCGGCCGAGATTTATAATCTGCGTCATGACTGTTTACTACGTAGTTAACATTATGCTCAAACGAGCAATCTTTGTCGACTTTTCAATGATATTGTGTTGACTGAGCGACCACTGAAACTCCGGTCTGGAGAAAATATTGTTTCATATCTATGGGAACCGACCGTAGCGTGCATTGGCCTAAATATACCTTCTGCTGACACAGAAAAAGCAACTTATCTACAATTCTGTCGCTGTGCAATCAATGCAACGTGAAGACGCAGCTGATAATGTTCGTATGCACACAGAAACTCTATTGACTAATATCCTATAAAGCATTAATTAGTTTTACAGGAAATACAACTTATCTTGTTCAAACAAGCTGTGTCATAAACGTTTTATCAATGGGAACCTTCTGTCCAACACAAAAGACGCTGTTCATGAGTATATGAGAAAGAAACATTTTAAAGTATTTTACATAACCTAATCACCGCAGATAAGAGGCAGAAAAATCTGTCCCTGACATTTGACAAATAGGCTAATGCACCTTTTTTATATGTATGTTAAAAATATATATGTTATGTATAGTGATTTGGTTTTATTATTTGTGTGTATATATAATACTTGATACATGCGAAGTGTTAATTCAACTAATAGAATGCATTGTTAGTAAGCAAGGATCGGTCGCAGCCACGTAAAAAAATATCTACCCGCATCCCCTTTTCACTTTGCCGTTTTGAGCTGTACTTGTACTACTGAACTATATGGCTAAATGGGGAGATACTTACACAAGGTTGTGCTAAATTCATCAATTTTACCATCATAAAAATAAAATAAAATTGGAGTTTATAGTAACAAATTTGTAGGCGACCGGACATTTGATATCTTCCAGAATTTGTTTGAATTTTAGCTAATGTAAAGTTTCCTCTTGTTAATATAGCTTATTTAGTCGCCGGGCCTCTTCGAAAACGACAGACCAGCCGCACCTGTTCTTTTAAGTAAACGACAATCATGAGTTCACATCCGAGACGTAAAAAATAAGATGAAAACAAACAAAGGGAAATCCAGGTCGTTAATCAATAAAATATATTGCATTTACCCTAATCGGCGATTAAACAACTCCCCATTTACAATAAATATGACTCATTAAAAGTTCCCCAATAAACAATATGTTATACAGGACATTAGAGCGGATTAGCAAAAATGTCAGATATTTCAATTACGCCGTAAATACACACTGTTCTAAAGGCGGCGTCCCGTGTCAAGCATATTTACGATCGTAACGTGTTTTGATGACCGTTATTTTAGCATTTACCTTACACACATCTACTTTAATACTGAAATTTGTAATGGGTCTCTATGATAATACTCAAATAAAGAATTAAAATTACGCTCTTCTTTCATTTAATACAATTAAATGCTAAGTCAAAATAGCCCCATTATATCCAAACTAAAGGTTAAAAACAAGTTATATTTCCAAGTTTTCTTTTTCAAAAAGGCAAGAGAAAAATGATCATTCATTTAAAATGCTAAACGTAATAAAATCGAGGCCGTTGCTAGGTGAAATCAATTCAGGTGTCGCAGTTTAGAATGTCGCTATCCTAAAATAACCAATGACGTAGTCGTTAAAGTAAATGCAATAAATTAATCTCCAGACTTATCGGAGTTAAAGTAAATAACCCGACACACCAGCAGGTATAAAAGTGGCAGCATATAAGCTGTTGGAACGATTGCCAAGGATTAGCTGGTCATCAATCAGTTTCGATTTCACGTTCATTTAGTGACAGAACCCCAAAACACATTTGGGTATAGATCTATATGATTTAAAACTTAGGTATAAAATTTTCAGGAAATATTAAAAAAAAGTATTACGCCGGGATATTGAGAGTTGATATAAATTGGAAACTTCCGATTTCCGGATTTTAGGAAATCGTCAGATTTCCAGAGGTCTAGTTTGTTTTCTAATTAAGAAAGATCCATACAACTTCACTCGGTGGAGAAAACTTAATTATTTGGCAAGGACATACCGCACAGTAGTCAAGTTGCGGACTGCTCTGGAAATTTCGGGTGAAAAGATGACCACCTAACCACCTTAATATGCGTTAAAAAAAACTCTAGTCGCTTTTAAAACCAGTATTCGTGGGTCGCTTTTAAAACCAGTATCCACCCTGGACCCGCTTATTTAGGGCGCACTTTTTACTTTTTTAAGATATCTACTTCATAGCCGCAACTACACGGTATATTTTGTTTAAAGTTTTTCAATCCAGAGTTCAATTATAAAATACGAAGCATTATAAAACACAAGCACCAATCCCAGCTACAATTAACTTAATTCTATAGTATTTTACCGAGTGTAGTTTTAAACTCACAAAAACCAGGCAAAAATGAGTGTTCATGGGCAATTCACTTACCGTCATTGCTTCATTCCAAAGCAATTCATGTAAACTTAAAATAAAGTTTGTCCGTGTATAATACGCTGTTATAGCGCGACATACTGATCATGTGGTCGTGTTGTGGCGACCCTTTTCTGGGCTTGTAGGATTAATGTGATTTTCCTATCTTAAAATCATCTCATTATACAGAGTTATATACACTCCAATATACAAAATGGGCATGTACAGCCAAATTGCCTGCTTTGTATTAGGATTCATGACGGCTACATGCATCATAGTGACCACCTGCTGGAACGAATGGGCCACATCCAGTCCTGGCGCCAGTGTCTCACTCTTAGGGGCCATTTGGGCGTTCTCTGGCCTGTGGGATCAGTGTATGCAAAGCACGACCGGACAGTACCAATGCGACGACTACCAGGTTGCAATGTTTCAATTGCCAAGTGAGTTATGTCAAAAATTTATTTTTGTATTCGGATCTGTTTTCCAACAAAACCCTTTAAATTCGTCCGATGTTTATTTGGTATGGTATTTTAGGCTATTAGAAATGAGACGGATGTATGTTTTTGTTATATTAAAAACGCTTCGATCAAAATTGTAAAATGAGTTTAAAAAAAAGTTTCTAGTCTGTTTCGAAACCACGTTTCGTGGGGCCCGTACCGACCCCGCTTATATAGCGCACACCCTTTATACGATCGGTTTCACCGACGCGTTTTTCAGCGTGTCCCATTTTCACGTTAAATGCAACAAACTCTCTGTCGGAAAAATGCAATTTACAAGATTTATAAACAGCGGAATCATACAAGCGCCTGGAATATATTGTATATAAAAATCGGTACCCACGTTATAAACTTGCCAAGTACCGGCAAATTATAACCCGTTATGATATACTTCCAACAGCAGATGAATCCCAATTTATTAGTTTGTCAACCGGCTGGAAAAACGAGTAAACGTCGTTTACTAAAAATTCCACCATGAGGTTAAACATTGACCCCAAATCGAGGTGAATAAAAATAGCGAATAGCTATCTCACAATGAGTCGTCAGAATACCTCACGCCCACCGAACGAGTAACCGGCGCAATATCTTGTATACACTTAAGACGTCAATTCAGGTTTTGTCGCTGGTTTCGATCAACAAAACCGCTCGGCTGCTTTATAATACTGCGGCGCTTTTTACCAGTCGAGCTAACCGGTCGAAATAAGCGAAAATAACATTATGGAATCTTTATGACTTCATTGCTATTCTTCTCAGGCGGCTTTAATTGCCGATGCGCATTTTCATTTTTTTGAACTATATATATAACATTTTGCTTCGATCTGATACATTTTTATCGGTTACAATTTTTATTGGATAATCGGCTCAACGGACATTTTTCTTTTTCACTTTACTTCGAGAGGGGACATCGTTTACTCTGTTATGTTTTTGCCATTTAAATTTATAGCATTCAAAACTCACTGGCTAGATAATTGCATTCTACTTCGAGGGACTTAGAAGAAAAATCAGAACCCAATGAGGTAATGTACGAAACTTAAATTGATAAAACGTCGCAATCATACACAACATACTGCAACAACCCTGGTAACCAGAAGCTGAGCGCAAAGGCATATAATTCATTTCCGTGTGATAACGCTCCTTATGTTTTCTCTTTCGGGAATAATGTAGGAACTCCTTATCTTAAAGAGCATGTGTTTAAAATTAAAATATAGGGAATGCAGAAAAGGAATATATTTGACGGTGTGTTATAGCACGCCATAGCTATTTAGGGAGAAAAGGAATATAAAATAAAAGGCGGCGCCGTGAAACTCTGGTCGTAAAAGTAATCCTATATACGATTGCTGTAAACCGAGTCTATTATGGACGAGAAAGCAAACAAGTAAAATTGAACGTGTCGATGATAAGAAAACATGTTGAATTTGGTTGTAAAACGAGTTCAGTACACTCAGAGACCAGGTTATCCGCTTGTTTTTCTTGTGTGCGACCTTATTATAACCCCAACCTTCAAACTATGTAAAGCAAACTATGCCAAGTATTTTTCCGAATACCCAATGGTGATATCTATAGCTTTATATATATGGTGTTTAATCATATTAATTTAGTTGATTGTGATTATTCCCATTATTATTTTTTGACCCTTTTAAGGGCCGCGTCTTATTTTAAACCGTATGTACTTTCAATTAACTTTTTTTACCACTATCTTGCTGTTTTTAGATAATTACTCTTATTTGTATTATTAAAAAAACAAGCAAAAACGAAAACCCAATAAAATAGTATAATAGTGCAGAACGATAGATATTGTGAAATACCCTTTATCACACATCGACAACGCCAAGCGTCCTCTCTAAATATCGGCTTTGCCATTTTAAAGATAAACCTAAAAATAAGTAGGCTATCGCAGGTTACGTCTGAATTAATAATAGCATATCGCGACGCATATATGGGTCACCCATATTTAATACAAAATAGTATGTCAATAATATACAAGTTATACGACTCAATTTTTCTGACACTTTGTTTAAAAGACATAGCCATTTGGTATCTGAACAATGTTGCAACCTTTGTAAATACAGTACATGGATCTGTAGCTACAAGGGTTTACATACGGCTACTTCATATCTCAGAAAGCGAACGGTGGGATATATGACCTCTAAAATAAATCTTCCCCACCCATATAAGTGGTATTATACATTTTTATCTCCGGAATTAAAACGACAGAAACAAGCGTAATGTATCTTTGATAGCAAAACCTGTACAAATAGTTCAGATCCGTTTTTAAATTGGCTTTAAGTAGTGGCAACAATGACGGTTGTTCATGGGCTCGAAAATCTATCTAAATCGATGTAACTTCGCAACAATCTACGCGGTTTTAATGTTTGATTTAGCACGCTAAGTGCCGTCTGTATTTGTTTAATTGCTGGATAAATGGCCAATTTGTCTCGAGAAAAGAGCTTGCGGGAATACATCAACGGCAGTTCGTGTTAGAATTTATGGAATTTTATTCCCGCCAGTAGACAAGGTTGTATCACACATCTTATATACAGTGACGAATTACTCGATTGGAACGTCAGCACACATGTTCACGTGGTCCAGAAAACACAATATTTATGGTACACCGATAAATTAAAGAAAGGAGAAATTAACTACCCCCTGCAGTTTCCCGCCCTCACTCCTTACCGCTTTTCCTTCTTTTAGTTTTCCCAGCTATATTTTAAGTTCATATTTTTTTAATTATTGATTTTAACGAAGCTAAAACAAAAGAAACTAGACCAAACTAAGATGGAAAATGACAACTTTTGATCAACCAAATATACCATAAGGTTGAAGCAGTGTCCATTTGGTTTTACAACCGGCTGGTTGGTTTGATCCTTTACAGCAAACTGGATAGCGAAACTGAAATGTCTCAGTGAGCAGTGCGTTTATATTTGATATTGAACGATGTATAACTATTAAACGATGTATGCGTCACCAGTAGGGAAATAATTTCCTGTTCATGTCCGTTTATTTTGTTGTAATTAAAGAATATATTTTAAATTTAAAATTGAATGGAAAATAGGATGAATGACAAAATGTATAATTTTCAATAGGGTTTATTTAAAGGAAAATATGTATAACTTGACACAGCACAAGAGGTGTGACAGAACCGTTTTTACGTTTTTCACTATTTCCCGGGTGGACTAGTGGGCTTTACTTACTTTACAGTTACAATGTCAGTGCAAACAGATTTATAAAATGTACAAAATCTAAAAAAGATATACAGATAGTGAGTGCAGTTTGTACACTAATTGCATGTGAAAAAATGTGACACGTTAATAGTAGACTACTGCCAACAAAAATTAGCAGCTAGAAAAAAAATTGGCTCGCATCGCATTACAAATAGGCAAAATGAAACCTAAAAAAGAGGCAATATGAAATTTAAGAAATGAATTAACTTTGTAAATTGTTCACAAGCTGCCTGTAAAAAGGCACTACACAGTGAAACGAATAATCCTGCATAATGGAGCACCTGAACCTTGCAATACTATTAATTTAAAAAAATACAAAATTGCCTTCACTACACAGTTGCTGCCATTCGAAATGCGAGTTCAATCACATTTTGCGGCGCTAAATGATTGAAACAAATGTAAAGTTCTTGCTTTACTGGCCGTTTTATCAGCCTTCCCACCACCCAGTACTGCACATGTGGGGTTTGTTTCTTTTGGTCGCTGGCGGTCACGCCCGCGTGGCACTGAAACATTACACCTTCCTCATGGCAATTGTCTGCATTCTTACTAGAAAATGCGAGTCTTTCATGAATGATCAGCGCATAACGTCGAAAATTTTTCACAACTTCCTTGTCTATTTGGCTTGTACTTCTACACAGATCATAGCTTGTAGGCATGATAATAAGACCTTTTGAAATGTTTAAGTTTACATAAAAAAACAAAGTGTTATCCTTTCCAGTAGTAATTTGAGCATATTTCATTGGACCGTCCGAGTCGATTACAGGTATCATTTTTACTTCAGTTTTCGGTTGAAATTGAGATTTCAATGTTGGTTTGGCAAAACTGGTTTTGGTAGTTGGTTTCGGGGATCCAAAACTCTCTGCTGACCCTTGGGAACTAAAAGATTTATCCCGGAACAAACTACGACTTCTCGGCGGTGTCATCACTTCATCACTGGATGTAAACTTAGGGGGGTTTCTCGGACTTTTCGTATTTTTTGCCTCCAAGTCGCTGTCAGAAGCAGCATTTCTGAACTTTAAAGGTGAGTTAAATGGAAGTTTGAAAGTTTTGCTTTCACTGCTGGAGCCTGCAGGTGGCTTTGATGACTTGAATAACGACTGTGGTTTAATGACGAAAGCACTAGCTGGAGCTATCAACGGTAAAGACGGAGACGCGGTCACTTGATCAATGTATTCCTGTAAGTCATAGCTTTCCAGATTAAGCAAAGTAGCCTTGGCTTGATTGACATACAAGGGATCAGGGCGCGGTGTGTGAGCAGTTGGAAAAAGTTTACCATTCATCTGAAGCAAAGCACAAAGAACATTTCGCTTCAAGCCGACAATCAACCAAAAATACCTTCCCTTTGCCTCCGGAAACCCTGGTTCTTCAGCTTTGCTTCCCCTGGTTCTAAACACTTCCCTCCAGATTAGTAAAAGCCCAATCTTGTCTTTTTTGGCTGGCTCCAGTAAAGCGTGGTTATAACAGAATAAATAAACATCACGAAAATCCTCAGTCGGTAAGTGGTTTGCTATTAAATGCTCGTCGTGGAACAGACATGAACCTCGGATATTGTAGAGTCGTCTTGAATAACTGTGTTGATCATCCAGTGAGTGCTCAAAATCGCTGGATTCAAACTCAGATAATGCTGCATTGATGTGAGTGCTGATCAAACTCGGCAACCTAAGGAAATTTGAATGGGCGAGGTGAAAAGGCTCCGTCAATCTGTCATAATTTCTCACTGAGTTTAAAGTCAACATTTTTCGAAACAAGTGATCCACTCTGTGTTTGTTTTCCGGCTGAAAGGCGGACAGTAATGAACCGTACATAGCGTTTATCAACCGAACGGCATTCGATGTCACTTTTTGTATGTGAGAAACTGTGTAAGCCGAACCTGGTGCACAGAGGATAAGAATTTCACTCTCGCACTTATGGTAACCACAGTGCACTAAATCTTCTCCGATCATTATACTGGTACTTAATACATCTCCGGAGAAGTTGTCTTTTATCATATCTGACAGGGTAAGAAACACCCCACGAATTTGGACCAGCTTTGAATTTGCACCAGCCACAGCTTCTACAGGTGGATAAGCATAAAGCAAATCGTCATCGTCGCCTGCAGTGTCTGATTTAACATTCATGGTTAAAAACATAACTCCGTGTGGACCAGAGATTTCTTCTGGCTTTGGAAGCCCCTCAATAGGCGAAAGAAGATGGACAACGCTAACATCATCTGTGCTGTTTTCTTTCATTTTTTGCATGCTTAGTATTTCTTTCAAGTTCTCCGCATCATTGGGGTCGACTTGAAATGTGAGCTTTAGTTCTGAAGGCTGAGTCACAGATCTCAAAACCTTTTCCACATTATTGATGGTCACTGGTAGATCATTTACTGCATAAAGCACGTCACCCAAACTGACCAACCCAGTGCGAAGCGAGCAACCACCAGGCACCAGGACATCCACGCTCAACTTCTCGTAACTGCTGTCCTCAGATGTATCGCTTTGGTCATCAACTCTCATGTCAAGGGTAATGATCCCAAGCATACTAGCCAATAGATCAGTGGAGTATTTATGGCCGTAATAGGAAGCCGCTTGAACTTGGACGTATATTGTTTTCATTGTGTGTGAATGAACAGCTTTGACCTGTTTCCTTAAGCTTCCATTCTGCTTATCCAAGTTGTTGGACATAACTGGTTTTGAAACATTATTATCTTGGTCAAGATCTTCTTCGATATAAAAAAGTTCTCCTGTTCTCATAGCTTCATCTTGCCACGATTGAATATCTTCCAATGAGTCATCACTGAGATCTGACGAATCTGTGTACGATCCAGTATCGTCGCTGCTTTGGTCTTCATCCACTGCCTGCTGTTTTATAAATCTCTGTTTCTCTCTGATATCATCGTATTTTCCCATAGCAATATCGAAATGAGACTTTCCTCCGTGGTTTTGTATATTTTCCATCGTCGCGGTGCCTGCATTTCCAGAAATAAAATTAAATTACACTGGTCTAGTATTCAGCAGTAACTTAATGCTCTGTTAAAAAATTAGTAGTAATTTAGTGATATCTGCTAGGTACTTAGAATTACACCAATATGTATACGCTTCATAAACTAACGGTCGAACAACTTTTATCAAAACAGTAAACTTCAATTCTGTTGACTTTTGGTTGCCTAACGCTGTTTCGCTCTGTTGATTTACCATACTCGCTATCCGGCTCGATGACAATTTATTATCTGACGTAGGAAAAATGTCTCCACTATTGCGCATATGACAAAAGTTCTGTACAGGTTACACACATTCATACACAATTTATAAGGGAAAAACAATGATTCAGAAACATATTAATTACTACTACATAAGAGCGGAAGAAAAAAATAATTTGTTTTTCGCTTCCACTATTATTTTAAATAGAGTATTTTTTAAAAACAAAAATGCAATAAATTACGAAATTAAAGCACCTACATATAGGAGGAGATTAAAATATTAAGGTTTAGTGTATAAATCTGTTTCAGTAGGCTACATATGTTATTAACATCATTAAAATTTATTTTTTGATTAACATTTGTTGTCTTGATCTCGAAATACCTACATATCTTTTGAGAATCCGACATAAAATGTCCTTTTTAGATGACGCCTACTGCTCATGACCCAAACGCGTTAGCTGTTCAGCGACAAAACTACATTAAGTATGTTGCCCACACTCCTGTAATAATTGCCCGAGATTCTTTGACAACAAATGGTAGAGTTTTACTGTTGCTGTTCGTACATTTTTCGTTTATGTGGCTGAACCGGTTCGAATTCGTAACCACCCAGCTAAGCGTTTAACGCGCTAGAAGCATTATTCAATGCGGTATTATTACAAGCCAAACTGCTGGGTAACACAACCTAAATGTGTGGCCAAATTTAGTGCTAAAACGAAATCGATACGCCTCAGACGATCCGGTGAGCAGGCACTTGGGTAAAACGGAACTCGACCTCGTTTGAGTGGAAAAAGGGGTGCAAATAGAAAAAATGTGACATGTGAAAGCACTCGAACAAAAAAGAAAATCGCTAAAAACATGGTCGGAGACATTTACAATTTGCGAAAAAAGTAAAATATAGCACGTGGAGCGCTATAAAATGAAAACCCGTGAATAGTGCAGCTTGGATTTTTCCTCTGACGTCTTTCGTTGTTCGTAACATTTTTTAAACAGTCGTGCATTTAATTTTATTCAACTGTGTGAGGGAAATTCGGCGATGTATCTCCAAGTCTTGTGCTTCGTATGTGCATTGATATCGGCCTCTTTAAACTTGACAACTGCTGTATGGAACCAGTGGGCAGTAAATGGGCCGACAAGTTCAAGTGTGCTGACTGCTATATGGGCGTGGCGCGGAATTTGGGGCGACTGTATGCAGATGTACGGGGGGCAATATCAATGCGAAGAAATGCAATCTATGCTCATAAGTCCAGGTATAAACAAAATTTGGAGCTGGTAACTTTTTCGCTTGCGCGGCAGGACATCAGTTTGGAATTGGTGTCATTAAAACCCATATTCATTTGCTATTCCCATGTAATATTAAGCAAGTTAAACGGATATTTATGTAACATAATTAATTTTTTGAGTTAAAATAACTAGGTAAACGGGACGCACGTGAGTATAGCATTTTTACCCACGTCTGCTTGGTGCGTTTCATAGTTTTCCGTTTAAACAACTTTAATGCACAATAATTTTCTAAAGCTAATATTGAAGTAGTTATCTCTAATAAAAAGTTTTAATGTTATGGGGTGTATATAAACTGGATCGCGGAAGCATCATAGTACACTCAAGCCATCATGTTTAGATGAAAGTTTCTCGCTTTAATAGAGTTTGGTAATTTAGACATTATCGGTAGCTTTCTTTTACCAATAAAGTTGTACACATATCTCTTGTTTTTTGCTTTTGATTTGTAGCATATTGTTTATATTTATAACGACGGTGTTTAATAATTGGCGATATGCAGCCCATCTGGCTCTGTTGGTGACCTTGTTGATATGTGGGGGTGGCACGGTATATAGGGCTATTGTGTACAAGGTTGGGAAATTTTCGGTTTAAGTCATTGTTTGATGAAAAGGTAAATCATTTTTGTGACTATTCTACGCAGGAAACATATCGAGTTTACAAACGCTGTGGTCAAAGACATTGATAATTTGCGAAAAAAGTGAAATATAGCACGTGGAGCGCTATAAAGTGGAAACTTGGGGATACTGCAGCTTGGATTTTTCATCTAACGTCTTTCGTTGTTCGTAAAAAATTTAAACAGTCGTGCATTTAATTTCATTCAACTGTGTGAGGGAAATTTGACGATGTATCTCCAAGTCTTGTGCTTCGTATGTGCATTGATATCGGCCTCTTTAAACTTGACAACTGCTGTATGGAACCAGTGGGCAGTAAATGGGCCGACAAGTTCAAGTGTGCTGACTGCTATATGGGCGTGGCGCGGAATTTGGGGCGACTGTATGCAGATGTACGGGGGGCAGTATCAGTGCGAAGAAATGCAATCTATGCTCATAAGTCCAGGTATAAACAAAATTTGGAGCTGGTAACTTTTTCGCTTGCGCGGCAGGACATCAGTTTGGAATTCGTGTCATTAAAACTCATATTCATTTGCTATTCCCATGTAATATTAAGCAAGTTAAAAGGATATTTATGAAATATAATTTATTTATTGAGTTAAAATAACTAGTTAAACGAGACGCACGTGAGTATAGCATTTTTACCCACGTCTTCTTGGTGCGTTTCGTCGTTTTCCGTTTAAACAACTTTAATGCACAATAATTTCATGAAGCTAATATTGAGGTAGTTATTTCTAACAAACAGTTTTAATGCAATGGGGTGTATATAAACTAGATCGCGGAAGCATCGTTGTACAATCAAGTCATTATGTTTAGGTGAAAGTTTCTCGCTTTAATAGAGTTTGGTGATTCAGACATTATCGGTAGCTTTCTTTTAAAAATAAAATTATACACATATCTCTTGTTTTTTTTTGTTTTTTTTTAATTAAAATTGTACACATATCTTTTGTGATATGTTGGGGTGGCATGGTATATAGAGCTATTGTGTAAAAGGTTGGGAAACTTTCGGTTTAAGTCATTGTTTGATGAAAAGGTAAATCAATTTTGTGACTATTCTACGCGGGAAACTCATCGAGTTTACAAACGCTATAAACCGCACAAATTACACAATTCTTTGGACTGTTACAACAAACATAATCAGTGTGAAAGTTATGCGGTTTTATATGACATTTACAAAAAAACGATATTATTTCTAATAACCATCTTCAATGACCTCTTAATATCCAGTGTGGCACATTTTCTATGACTATTGTTCGATTTTCATTCACAGTTGTGACTGTCTAAAGTAAAGCAAACAGACAGTTAAGACTATCATCCTAAATGTTTAAAACACAATGTCTTAATTGCTGTGTTTGGAATTTGTTTTTCTATAATAATTTTGTTGGATATGACGCGTTCCTACAGTTCTGTTTGAATAGTAGAGCTTTTTAATCCAATTTAGAAATAAAGGATGCACCATCGTTTTACTATTAATTCTAATTTTGTTCCAGCTCATATCCTTGGAATTCGAGCGATGATGTGCATGTCCATATGCTTTTCGGTGATCGGCTGCTTTCTACTGCTGATTGGGATGGAATGCTCCAAATTACTAGATGGTAATCTTGGGGCAAAGCGAAAACTTATGGGAATCAGTGGAGTTCTCTTTCTTTTATCTGGTAAGTGGGATTGTTCCTTTGAATTTGTATGGAAAACTTGCCACGTGCACAACTCGCAATAGAGGCGGTTGCGAGTGGGACCGTTACCCATACCGACTTGTATACAGCACACGAAAGATGGCCTAACGAATCTCGAAGTTTTTAGGTCCGATGTAAAAAATAAAAAAACAATCTCGTTTTACGGACAGTATATAAAATACGTTCAGTTTCAAGGCGGATGAAATCGTCATCCACTATTTCACCATCACGGGAATTGCTTAATTACACTATCGATGCATTTTCCATAGCGTGTCATATGCTTAAATCGATGAGGAAATAATAAAGAATTAATAATGTCAATAAAGTGGAATCGGACATCCGCTTTTATGTTATTTAATTGGTGGGAATATTCTACTTTTCTTTTATGGAAAGTAATTTAAGAAGAGTAAGTGCTGGAAAGGGGTGAATCTAAATACATTTGCGGTAAGACAAACAGTAGAGTTATTTTGGCGGAAACGATATTATTTCAAAAGTGTAACATAACCGTGACGTCAAATCGACCCAGTAGACAGGACGGTTCAACGCAAAAATGGCGCCGTGGATGGGGCTTACGCAATCTTGCACGCAGCTTACGCAATCTTGCACGCAGCTCACGCAATCCTGCACACGTATTACTCAATCTTGCACGTGTCTTACGCAATCTTGCATGCGTCCTACGCAATCCTGCAGGACGAATAAGCGTGCCTCAAATGACCGTGTAAAGAAACAATGGAGACATTGCAACATTTTTGTGTAAATATAATAAACCACTGGCTTAGGCCAGTCCGTCCTCTAAATATCTTTCCCAAAGACTCAACCGATTAAAAAAACCTCACATAATGCAACATAACGTAACCTCTATTTGAGCGCCACCTCTAATAGACGCCACTATAGAGAGAGGAAGGGTTAAAAATAGTAAAACAAATAGAGGTTTCACGGAAATTGTCATTTAAAGTGGTTCAAAACGAGATGGGCGTAAAACACGTATCGTCCACAGGTGTCTTGGTGCTCGCGTCGGTTTCCTGGTACACTGCGATAGTCATCAACGATTTCTTCTCCGTGTTCACGCAAGACAACATGATCATCTACGAGATGGGGGCAGCTCTGTACCTAGGCTTCGTCGGGGCGGCCTTATCCTTTGTCACTGGCATACTTTGCTGTTGCATGCTCGGTCCCAGGCCTGAGGACGATGACGTAGCCCCACCTTATAGGTACACGCCGCAGAACTATGGGGTAAAAGAACCCTACGGTACCACGGTTGAAGTCAAAAAAGGGAAAGACAAATACTCGGAATATGTATGATTGTGCGAATTTAGCATCAGCAATAGGAACTTCACACATGTAACGTTTTGGCTTAAATTCCAATTTCACAGCTGTGTTGAATAAAACAAGAATTTTAGTATTATTATTAACTAATTTTTGCTATATCTGCTTTCGTCACCGTTAGACACTCGACCAAGTTTTTATACTAGTTAATAGCTCGCGCAAAATCGTCATCCACACACACATTTTGAATTTCGGTAATTTAAGTATATTAACTATCTTGCTAAGTATATTTACTAAATATTTTACTTATTTTATGCATTTTTTTGTGTTTCTAAAATGCACCACGGCTGATAAGCCAGCAAACAAAATTTGTAGGTATATTGCTACTGTATGCTTGTAACAAAATAATAGTTTTTGTGGGACAAACGAATACATCTTTCTTGCGTTAGTCTTTTGCATTTGATATATTTTACGTATGCATATGCATTTCTCAAAGGCGGAATCGCGGACAATAAGAAAAAACTACGGAAATACAAACCTCTATGCTGGTTACTAATTAAATATAACAGTAACGTGGTTGAGTTTAATACAATAAGAACGTTGGTTATTTTTACCACTCAATAACCCAACCTAGTAGCATTGAGATATGTTGACTATATATAGCTAGGCGCGTGGATATAGTTCTCGCATTTTCAGAGTTCCGCAATATCCTATCTCCGCCTTATTTGTGGAAACATTAGTCGAATGTTACGGCGTTTTTAACTCTAAGACCAATGAGAACACGGTAGCTTCGTATTACTAACCTGGGCATTAAGTCTCTAATTAGACGACCACAGTTCATTGAAGAGGCCAGCACCTGACATTCTCAGTGTGGGGTGATAGGAGTTCAAACCAAACACCTTTTGCGTGAAGCGAAATGAGGCGCCAAAGCGGCCGCAGAATCAAGCTTAAATTTCAAAAGAGTTGTCAAGCCTAACGATTCTCAAACAAGCACAGCGCGTTTGGTTAAAATCTTTGGCATATTTTGTGCGACGAACTTTAATTTTCGTAATAAATCGAGCATTATCAGATCGTTGGTTGCTTGCTGTTTCTATTGATGTTTACCGAGAAGTAACGCAACGATAATCATGTTTATCCTTGGGGTTTAGGGAAATGATGGCGGGGTTTAAAAAGGGCAATAGGCTAGTCAATCTACATGTGACCGCACTTAGTTTACCTAATTACAGTGCGTAATATATGATGTGTTACATTTTATTATTTAACACATTGAACCGCTGGGTTTAGGTAACATTCGCTAAAAACCGTACAAAAGTTACACAACCGATCAGCTGGGTTTAAACCTTTGGCTATCAGCTGGATTAATCTTTTGTCTAACGGCTGTCTGTTAGCGGGTCGACCGGGCAAACGTATAAGATATTCATGCTTTATTACTCTAAAGGGGAACATGCAACGGGCATTATACCACACGCAACCGTCAGATTACCTCGCGCTAATTTCAGCTTATCGAAGTATTGCAGTGTGTTGTGAATAATTTAGACGATGTATGGATTTTTACACAACCCAATAATCCACAGGGTTTGTGCATAGTCCGCCATGTACTTGACAAACACACAACCGAGTAGCTGGCCATCGGGATGCCAGCGGCTGGAAGACGACGCACTAACTCACAAAGCTATTTGCTCAGGTTATTTTAGATTTTTAAAACCTAAAATTACAGCACATTAGGGCAATAAACGTTCTGCATTTTTTTAACTGAATAAGGGCAGCGACCGAGTTGTAAACAGTTTGCAAACATACGTGGTCTTTATTATTTGTTGGTTACTAGGCAACTGGAAAATGCATCTTTCAAATGACGTCAGTTAGTAAAGCTAGCAAACGGCTAACAAGGTATTTAGGTTTATTAGTATACATATGGTATAGCCTCATTTGTGTAGTTGGTGCTGGTTCGCACGCGACATCCATTAAACAGAAAAAAGAATGATAGTAAACAACGTTAGAAGATTTTACGAGCCAACAACAATTAGGCTGGGTTATCCACAACGATTTTTACAATGTACTTTAATCGAGTCTGCAAAGGGGACATTTGCGCTTGCGTAAGGTACTGTAATATTAATGTCAGTGCGGCAAACTTACCGATTGCAGCACAACGGCCGCCGACGTCGTGTGATTATTCTCAGCTGTGTTCTGAATTTGGGGTAATTTACTTTAAAATTGCCAGTGCATGTAATACATATCAGCTAACACCTCTTAAAAGTCCAATTTACTTTATGTTATTAAGAGGCGTTTAAGTTCCTTTACAAGTGAATTATTGAATATATCGGCTATAAAATGATGACCTATCCCAGTGACCAGCCTGCTTGTAAAATAAATTGCATTCAAAGAAATATTTTAGTGAGAGTTTAGAAAAACAAGGTATTAAAACAAAAAAGAGTAGAATTTTTACCTCAAAACCTACTGCCTGATCGCCGACCATCCCCCTTACCCCTTCTCAGCAACTGAGTTCGTGAAGACGTTTTTAGCCGAATTTGGAGCAGTTGGCTCTGATTTGACTTGTCAAAGATATTACTCGATCTAATTTTTAAATGTCTTGATTTTTGACTTGCGTGAACGGTGACTTGATTTGGTCACATTGACTTAATGAGAACATTGCGAAACAGCACAAAACATAATGGCTAAAAAAAGAGAAAGTAACATCTAAACCAAATCCACAAATAAGAATATCATTGTTTTTTTATAATCCTGCCATAACAGAGAAGTTGAAAATATGAACAAATGCACACGCAGGTCCCCAATACAGGGTAACTTGGGTAATGTAAATCAAGTGGTTCATCTGGTTAAAAAGTGGAAGCAGCATTTGTGGCTGGGGTATTAACTAATCTGCGGGACAACACATTATATCACGAGCGGGACACAACTTTTTATTCACTAACATAAGCGAGATAAGGCATTTCGTCATTAACTTGAGCGGGGTATAAAAGCAAAAACAAGAGATATTTGTCATTAATATGAGCGATATATATATATTAATATACCCAGTGCTGCCCATGATATACCCCGTCCAGCTCCAGCTAATGTAACTGGTCGGCAGCGGGAACCACAAACGAAACAAGTATTCACGGGAAACCTTCAGAGGATCTGTGGTATGTACTGATCGTTTCCGTCGCAACCTTCGTATATTCAGCAGAAGAAGTTTCAAAGTTATCAGTGTTGCGTTTTACAAGTTGATTTTAGCCAAAAAAAGAACTAATATAACACTTTTTATTTTGGGACGTTTCGAAAGAGTCGTTTACCGTGTCCAATCAAAATTAAAAATGAAATGATCAGTGATATGGCCTTGATGTTGGTGTCTATCATACACACCCATACTGCTTTAAGCTAGCGTCCAACATGACGTAGTACCATGATAGCCGATGCCATATACATGTGTCCACCGCAAGAACAAAGACATAGCCCAAGTCTTGAGAAAAATGTGACATCTTCTGGCTTCTCCGTTCATTCGAGGTTCATGGAGGCGTCGTCGTCACCGTCGTCATCCTCGCTGCAGGCTTCCATGTTGTAGGTTCGGATGTTACGCATATCGGAGCCAAGCTGTCAAAAATAGGGATATTAATACAATCAACAATTATGCTAATATCTCAAGCCACATTGCAGGGATAAGAGGATGGAATAGGTTATTCATGTTTATCCCCGCGAACTGGAAAACCACGGGGGGTAACAAACGGGCAATAGTCAGATCACCTCGTGCCCACCGTCGGCTTACCGGAGCTATTGCAGTGTGTTGTATAATTGAGACATTTCTCCAATTGGGTAGAACTCATTAATCTGCTGGGTTCAGGAAAATGTTCATTAAATGCCTTGCCCAAGGACACAACCGACTCGCTAGCGACCAGTTTTAAACCAGCAACTTTTCTGTTACCGATTGGACAAACGGATTTATGACAAATCCTTGATACAAATACGGGGAAAGCACAAAGGGAATAAAGAAGGAAGTAACAAAACCGAGCACCAAAATGAAAATTAGGATTTCAGTTAGGGCAGGGGTTAGAGTTAGGGTTAGTTTTTTGGTCGAAATTAATGTTGGGTTCTAAGTTATTATTAACTGATATATATTTCATAATCAATTTCCGTATTTTCTCTGCCTTAAAAAGTAATATTTTGACAAGTTAGTGTAGTAATACTGATGGTTATGTGGATTCTATTATTTGTATGCAGTGTTTTCGGTTTAGAAATACGTAGATGGTTTTCAACAACTGCCCGGGGAACAAAATGCAATAAACAATAATACGAAGAATAAAGCAGAACTAGCTACCAAACAAGCAACTTTTCTCGTCCCAGAGATCGCCATCTTAACAGGATTCAACGATTCAATGATTGAGCGATGGTTGACGTGTTTCGAGGCATCTATGCTGTGTTCTGTTGGGTTTGATTGATTGCCGTTCGCTTCTGTGCCATGCTTCTCTACTTCTGATATAAGATGTGCAAAAGGGACCTATTGTGTGGAATTTTGTATTTGTTAAACGACCAAACCAAATTAACAACCTTTTTTTCACAATAACAATACTACAGTCCTGGTAACAGAACTTTGGGTGGAAGGGAATCTTACAAATGACGGTGTGATAGCTCCCCATTACTTATTTATACTATAAGTGGATAATTACCCGTGGTGTTAACTCTCCATATTTCCTATTTACTGTAATATAAATAAATAAAACATGACGTTTATAGTGACCGTTTATATAACATTTTCTAGGGGTAAATCTAGATTCGACAATTTATGCTAAGTAAATTTGCAATTGAATGTTCATATACATAAAATGCTGATCAAATTAAATTCATACCTGCGCCAGAATCGATAGATTTGAGTTCGTTGCCAACAAAACAGTGATGTAATTTTTGTCATAAAATGTGAAATTGGAGACTGTGCATCGTTCTGAGCTGTCGTTTTCCAGTATTACAGCTTCATCGAAGTGGATAGATATCTTCCGACTTCCACTTTAGATAAAACTTTAGTTTAAATTGGAATAGAAAATACATGTTTATCCCTTGTTGTGAGAAAACGTCAGGGCAATATAGAGCATGCAAATAATTTCATTGTGCCAAGCCTAGAGTTAAAACTATTGCATTGTGTAGAATAGGTTGGGGACATTGCTACAGATTTTGTCAAGCGCAATGCCAGCCAAGTGCTTACTGCGTTGCCATAAAACACAACTGTTTGCCCAGCAGCTTTTTAAATATAACTTAAATTTATCTGATATATTTCAATTTTCCACTTTCTTCTTCCAATTCATTTAAATCGGACATGCATGTGTAATCATTTTATCAGGGGTGTAAGTAAAATCTTTATATCAAATTATTCATGATGCTGTGGTTGTTATTTTTTAAGTTTTATTTATGTTAATTATAGTAAAGTTTATTTAGGGAGTGAAGTTAACATTTGTGATGGAATTTAGAAAGCAAAGGTTGTATCTACCCCAGACTCCCCTCATGACTATAAATGCATGCAATTGTATAAGAATAGTCAGCTTACTCTGCACTTATCTTAACGAAGCTTAGAAGTTGGTTAGGAGGCTCGGTGGTGGTGGATATAACATATGTGGTTGGTGTCACCTCTTTCAACTGTCCTGCACATTCCAAATATAATCAAGTCAGCAAATGTGGGTAAAAGTATGAGTAAAGGGTGGCAGACAAAACCGATTGGATTATGGTTCAATTCCATGGTCAACAGCACTTTTTTACAAAGAGGTCCATTAATATCAATCTTAATCTTATTACACTAAAATAACATTGTGTTAAGACATACCGGTCTGAAGTTACCTAAATCAACCTTCATTTACCAGTCTTATAGTGGATAAACATGAAGTAATAAGATGAAGTCACAAACTACTCCATGGCCTTATACCTCATTGAATATTAAGCGAAGCAAAAGCCAGGATTATCGTAAGGGAAAACTCCCGTCTATTCTGCAGTGCAACAGTGGTAATTACACTCACTAAAATTTTTGAACAACCAATTTATATCCACTGAATCAACATTAAATGAACCCAAGCAAATAAATTCAAGCACCATACTTTTGGCGCTGGGAAGGGCACAACCGCACAAAAAAAGTGTTCCGGTCTGGGATTAAACCCAAACCTCCCTATTTTTAACCTAAATCTTTCCCATTGAGCTTAAACTCCCACACTACGGGACCGGCACCGCCTATGATTTTTAAAAAGATAAATTTTACCTGGAATGTGCCATAAACAGGAATGTAAAGATGTGGATTTTGAACATGAAGCAACCAACACTTGATGTTGGGCACTTTCTTTGCTCGCTGTCAACTGAAATAAAGAAAAAAACAATGTAATTGATCTACTTGATTGGGGTAGGCTGGGGTCACATTCAGGTAACTAAGCTGGGGTCACATTTAGGTAACTAAAGCTTTTCAAGTGCATTGTATATAATGTTTATTATTTCCACTGGGCTTCATCTGCTAAATGCATTAAATCCATTAGATCAAAGCGTGGGTAAGGATAGGATATTTATGTTTATCCCCGAGAATGGGAAAACTAAGGGGAACGAGCAATCGTCAGATCACCTCTCGCCCACCGTCAGGTTACCGGAGCTATTGCAGTGTGTTATATATGCTACACATGTTCCTTCAATTTAGTAGAACCCATTAATCCGCTGGGTTCAGGCAATGTCCATTAGTGCCTTGCATATGGACACAACCGACTAGCTGGTGACCAGTTTCAAACCTGCAACCCTTCGGTTGAATGGCGTCGTACTAAACCACCAGACCAACCAGTCGGACTAAATCAAAAAATCGTAAAACAACAAATATCTTACAGTCGGGCAGCTTAGCAGCCCTTGCAGCTTTTCTCTCAATTCAATAAAAAGTTGACGAAGAGAAGCCGTCGGTCGTTGCTTTATTATCAGCGGGTTGTCTGCCAGAGAAGGGGTGGCCTCCACCAATCGATGCCACTCGTTTCTCTCAGTATTGAGTTGCGATGAGAGAGGTGCATCCTGGAAGTACTGATCTGAAAAACATAATAGAATAATGATAGAATTATAGTATTTTTTAGGGATCGGGCAAAAAGTTCAGATAAAAATCAGAAAATTGAAATATTCGAACATTAAGAGTAAAAAATCTGGTAAGGTCTAAAATCTTCATTAGAAAACGCCAGGTCCAGATTAACAATTTTTTATTGTAAATATTTGTGTATTTGTGTACTCTGTTTATGTTGAGAAGCCTGTCAAGTTACTGTGATAACTCATCATCATAGGATCAGATTTTTATCTCCAAGCATACGACAATGACAATTGTTGCATGATAAATGATTGAACGTTTACAACTTTACATTGTGCCCAAAGTTAGGTGGTAGTTATTGCACTATGTTGCATCCATTTGATTTTTCTCGATTAAGGCAACAGCTGTTGAGTATCTTGCCCAAAATATGGGGGGGGGTAAGCATTACTCGAGTGTGGAAACTCACATGAGTACCGCGATTAAATCTTTTATGCGTGTAACACTAGTAAATCGTTTACTGCGACCGCTTTTTTATGATGCTGCTGTAAGTATTACTTTTTTAGGATGCTGCTGTCAGTATTAACTCATATAAGTAACTTACAGACTTTGTCAAAATTGAAATGTCGGTCCTTCCCAGATGCTTTAAGTTGTTCATGTTCGTGTATGAGGGATTCAGTAATGAAATCTGCCACAAATTCCAATTCGTGGGATGAAATCTGGATCTAGATTAATGAAACTTTAAAAGAAATCACCGTCTGAACACAATGCAACACAATCTGTAGAATAAAACTAGGATAGGATATTCATGGTTATCCCTGTGAATGGGAAAACCAAGAGTGTTAACATACAGGCAACCGTTAAATAACATACAGGCAACCGTTAACTGTTAAACCGTTAAAAGTTAAATCGAAAACAACTAATGTTAATTAAACCTTGGTGTCCTGTTCTTCAGTTGTATCTTGTATTTTGCACCAGGAGTAATGAAGAAAGCGAAAAAACGCAGCAAAGTTCTTTTGACTTTGTTCCACAATACTAGATTAAAAAGTAATGGTATTTATCATGTTACCAGCTACTGTAGGGTATTAAATATAATTAAGTTATTGCTACGTTTTTGCCTAACCCATTAATTCACTGGGTTATCGTGGTGGGCCGAATGGGTCCACACAAATGCACCTAATCCAGTTGGTTTATTTCTTTTAAGCTGCACGCTCGTTAATTATAAAGAAACAGACATCTGTACAGTGGCTCAGAGTGTGTATGTGAACCTGGTTTGATTAATTTCCCTATGTTCCTCAAACAATAGGTTTCGATCACATAACCTTTCTCTTGATGATACTTCAAACTAACGAATGACGAACTAAAAAAGTTTTTTTAATAAAAGCAACAAAATCAGGCTTACTGCTGAAGCTCTCGTGCTTTCAATACAAAGGAACCAGCGCAGTCAAGTGCTTCCTGTGCTAACGTGGAGTTGAAGAGATTGGTGCCACCGAATATCAACGGTTTTTCCATTCCCTGTGAATGTACCACATTACGCCTAGCAAAGCAAATCATGGTTATCCCAGGAGGATTTTACTAACGGGGGTGTTATTATACTGTTTTGTTATTGTATTTTACATTTTTATCTTTAAAATTCCTAATACGCCGTGGTAAAAATCTGTTAAGTGCCTTGCCCAAGGACACGACCGACTAGCTAGCGACTAATTTTAAACCTGCAACCCTTCGGCTGAAAGCAGACGCACTTAACTACCAGACTAATCTGTCGGACTAACTTACCTTTACATCAACTAAATGATAATAAATTGCGTCTGATGCCATTTGGAAATTGATGAGTAATAGTTGAAGAATGGAGGCATAGGATGACTCGACAAATTTCTTCAGTTTCACAACTCCCTTTTCCGTGATACATTTCGTGAGAAAATCTCGAAGGACATCGCTACAAAGAGGCAATGACGAAAACAATTTTTTTTAAAAATTAGCAACCTGTGTAAAAGACTAGGATAGGATAGTAGTTACAACAACAATTATCATTAGAGTCCAGTCACCAGATTGCAATGTATTAAATCCTTAGATCTTTAACTGAAAAGAGATTCTTAACTGAAAAAATGTTTAACTGTTTCTTTATCTATAAATAGTTCTCTGGCAGCAAATCAATTAACTAGTAACTAAATCAAACTCCCAACCCTTTTGCATTTTTCAGCTTTAAATAAACAGAAGAGAAATCCACCTAGATTTTCCCCACAGTAGGAAATGCAGTAGTTCGTCTCCAATGGTCCCGGATACAGGTTTGTTCAACAAATAACACGTCAACTTGGTCTCCATCTCCTGATGGATGTTAACACAGTTTTATAACAGCATCTGACAACATGTGATTCTAATAATTTCTAGAGCAGTGGTTCACAATCTTTTTGTCGTGGTGACCCCCTTACAATTTTTCACGGATTGACCCACACTTTTATTTTATTCTAAATGCAAAATTAGAAAGTAAGCACAAAAATGTTTTACTTGCATTTATTAACAAATAAGTGCGATGGTTGACCTTGTAGGTCTGCAGCTAAACGTGTATGATGCTCCCCTTAACTATTTTTACCAATTTCAAGTCTTGACTGATTTCTGTTGTATAATACACTCATGTGAGGGTTTATTATATACTGCCGATGCGATGTGTGGGTTAGGTATACTGGTGTCTAATGTCTACAGAGTGTTCAATGTTTGTGTTTATTAGTGATATTAGGTTTACACTTACATGGTAAAAACTTAGTTAAAGAGCTAGTTATTACGACCTGACCCTTGTACCTGTATGACAGTATCGCACGATTCATTCATGCAGTCCAACACATTGCTCATGTATTGGATGGTAGAGATGAGGTGACATGCTGTCATGGCGGCACGCTCACATGCGTCAACATCATGTAGTGTCTTCGTCACATCAACCTGGGAAGATTAGGTTAGTGCAATCATCCCTGTGAATGTAAAACGATAGAATAGGACATTCATGTTTATCCCCAAGAACGGGGAAACCTATGGGGGTAAAAATTTCACCCCGCAACCCCCAATGGGTAACCGGAACTATTGAAGTGTTTTTGTATGATACACACCTTTCTTTAATTTAGTAGAACCCATCAATCCACTGGGTGCAGGCAACATCTGCAAACCTTCGGCTAAAAAGCGACGCACCAACCCACCTAGCTAACCAGTCAAACAGTCAGAACTCAGTCGGAAAACACAATGGGGCGTTGTCACATGGGAAACCTTAAGCTAGATGGTATTATAAAGTTTTGCAAATCAAAATACCTCTTCCGGCACTTGAATAAGCGGATGTTACTTGCTAAAAACTAAAATATTTTTTTAACTTAACAATAATCTATTAGTTCCAGCTGTACCCAAATGTATAGTACCTCTTTTCAACCTAATCAGACACCTCTGTTTGCTTCAAATCTACATTACATACAGTTTTTGTTTCAAAGCAACCAATAATAACAATGATTTAAACTTAAATTATCACACCGACCACCTTAAATATTTGACTAGGATGTTGTTGTTTTCCATCCCTGGCAAAGAAACCTTATATTATAAATGTCCATAGACCCATTTTAAACACATTTTCTTGGTCCCTTTGGCCTGTATGGGCCACATGCTAACACAAAGGCTTCTTATGAGTTTGTAAGAGTCAATTGATGATATTGTCGTTTAACAAAAAAATGATAAAAGTTCCATCGAAGAAGCCTGAAATCGCCTTCTAGTTTCTCGAGAACGTCACGTCTAGTACCGAATCTTTGAATTTGCCGGTTTTGGCTCTAAAATATGCCTATCAGTGCAAGTATATGCCTATCAGTATCAGTGAGGACAACCTACCACAGAAGCATGACTTGTTGTGGAAACAGGTTTATTATTTTGAATCGAGATTGTGAAAATGACTTGCTGGAAACTTGCAGTCAGGTACATGTCCATGACCCTGCAAGATGATGCTGGTTGCCCCTGAAAAATCATAAATTAACTCTTTCCCTCCCAACTCGCCATATATCGCGAGTTGGTGGTAAAACATGGCATCCCGACTGTACATAAATGGGTGCAAATCTAAAAAACGATTTCTCCGCAATGCGTAATGGTAGAGACCTCAGCTATAGCTCATTCGATCAAGGAAACCCTATATTTTATTCTCTGTGATTATCGTGGAGAAATATTAAAAATGCGAGGAGTGATAGCCTTTCTTTTTCAAGGCTTCGCCTCTTATTTCTATCGATTTTACACGAATTTACACGTGACTAACTCAGCCAATAGGAGTCGTGTTAACTTGCAGAGAAGCTCTTTTTGTCAAGCAAGTCTTTCTATACATTCTCTGTGAATTTCGTGCCGTTGAGATAAAAAGGAGAGCGTTGGTGACGTTTTCGCAGCAGGCGGTTATGCTCGTGTTCACCAAAGCATGAATCCAACTGGGCCTGCTGTACTGCTGAGCGCACGATAAAGAAAAAGGCGGCGAGACTAGCTAGTTCGGTGTGCCCTGCTTTGAAGAATATTGGATATAGTATTTGTGTTTGTTTGCTTTTGTATGCCCTTTTTACACTTCCTTCACTGTTCTTTTTTATACTTTTTACTATTTTAGTTCTACAAAACTAAAAACTTCAATGCGTTTTGGTTCAATTTTTCATAATATAGTTAGAATAAAGGGCAATTTCAATTAGGAATAGTAAAAAAACTACTAAAGATAAAAATACAGTTCGAATTTTCCTGAGTACAAAAACTATTATACAATCTACATTCCAATTTTCATATCATTTGGGCATTCCAATAATAAGTGAGTATTTCGTTTGTCAGTGCACCTCAAATTTTTCAAAGTCGAGCAGAATTTTCTTTGCATAAAAAGTGGTGTTCACTAAAGTTTACATAATATATTCTTTATTAGAGGTAGATTTTAGATGTGCAGCTTGTTTAAAAGAGGGATAAATTATCTTTCCAACCATACTAAATATTAAATCATAGCATAAACTTTAGAAAAACTGTGCTAATTTGAAAATGACTAAAAATTGTAAAAAACACTGCGGGACAGCATGTTTGAATTAATGCATTTGGCCGGGAGTGAAAGAGTTAAACTTATTATTATTGGAAAGGGAAAGGCATTTATGTTTATCGCTGTGGGTTGGGCCATAAAGGTCGGTATACCACCAGTGGTAATTGTTTTTATGTTAAATACATTCACAAAGATACAGATACCCGCGAAGAGAGCACTGGTTATTAGAAATAAAATCGTGGTCACTCATCCGTAATCATTTAAAACACTAAGCAGTCTCTGATAATTATTTTCACACTGCAAGAATGATCAAATATGAAGAAAAATGATATAAATCGAAAATTGTATCGTCAAGCTGAACAAAAGTCATTGTTAAAAGACCTAAAAACACAACTCACAATCAGAGCTGGGCAATGAATACACAAAATAGGAAAGATTCCGTATGCATAGAGGGTTATATCGCTGTTCTCATCACATAGCAATAACATGTGAAACCTGAAATAGAGTTTAACGATTTTTGGAAACCAAGTAATTAAAAAAATACCCGACGAACTATTTTGCAACAAATGACGAATCACTACAATCATCATGGCAAATCAGCATTACCATTAGTAGCCAACTTGTTTGGTAGATTGGCAATTGCAGTATTTAATATTAAAATGCATAACTTTTTATGGTTCTTAGGATAGGATGGGATAGGATACTCATGTTTATCCCAGTGAATGGAAAAACCAGGGGGGTTAACACACAAGCATCTTTACTGGGTTCAAGCAATTATCGTTAAGTGCCTTGCCCAAAGACACAGCCGACTAGCTAGTGACCAGTTCAGAACCTGCAACCTTTCGGTTGAAAGGCTTCGCACTAAACCGCCAGTCTAACCGGTCAGACATATAGTACATTCATGTTTAGTGCTGGGAAAAGTCATACGATTTTCATGCCCACAGATGGGATTTTAAAGCTATTGCAATGTGCTTACGATGCAGACATTACTACAGTTTTTTACAATCCAGTAAATCACTAAGTCGAGGAAAAATCTGCCCAGCCCAATGATACAACCAAGCTAGCAGTTGGATTAAGTTTGTTAACTTTACGCCTAATGTTTTAAATGAACTAACAGTTTTAATGACTATACATATTAAGGTGTTTTTAAACACAAGCAAGTTTAAAGTACATTAGAGTGCACATATGGTCTGAAAAAGAAACATTAAAATATTTTGTAGATATTAGTAATGTTGCAACTTGCTTTCTTGGTAACTTAACGAATTCCACATAAGCTATAAAAAAACACAAAATCTAATATTCCCAACATTCAAATCCATTAGCCTACTCACTTTGAAGCACCGACAATACTGTTAACATTGACATTGTCGAGTTCTTTTGTCGGTAATTTGGGAAGGTCTGGGATATAATCTTTACATGACAGGGATGCGAAGTTAGGAGAAGATAATTCTGGAAAGAAAGTAATTAGATCAAATAAAAAATCGGCATCTGTATATATTATTGAAAATTGGGAAAAAGTGATATAAAAAGTAACATTTTAATATTAAATACTCTTCAATTGTCAAAAGTAGCATGCATTTAGTCAACTTCCTTTAGGACATGGGCTGACTTGACCGCTATATCCCGGATTTATAATAGCTCGGCGCTAGAGTAATGGTACTTCTATGGCCTAAATTCCTGGTGCCGGTGGCTACCAAGGACCCGTAAGTAATGTAACATTCCATGCATTTCGACTTTAAATGGTGTAAAGGGGCAATAATTTCAGTATAAAAAAACTGCATATTTAATTTTGTGGATAGAAAAAACAGGAAAGGCATTTTGGGAAAACACAAGACTATTTTTGCTTGTATGCTTGAGGCATTTATACTTTCATTTCAACTCATTAATTCACATCTGCTCAGTAAACAAACCAACCAGCCAATGGCTGGTAAAAAAATAATCAATATCAAAGCACCCTTATGGAAAAAAAGTATTCTTTACCGTTTAAATACCGGTCCAAATAAGTCACAAAAAATTTACTTTTATTACTTTTTATTGTTGCCTAACTTCATGAAGTTTGGACAGAAACATACATTAAACGCTACATTGACACAAAAACTTAAACAAAACAAAAAAAACTTTAAAACAAAAAAAACTTAAACACCTTTTGAATGTTCCACCCACTTTAGCAAAGTGGCAGGACTTCGAAGACAAGATTTTTCTTCATTTAAGTGCAAAACTATTTCGGATTTCTCCATGTACACAAACCGCACGCCTCCCTCTTTAGTGTTGTGACCAACCGCAACAACTGTGATGAGAAAGCACTTTAAATGACTGTAGGCCTCTTGAGCCTATTATCATTTTTCTAAAATTGTAAGTTTACTTAAGTACATGGCAATGCAAGCTTACCCTCAATTAAGGCTTTGCGTAAATGCCTAGTTAAAATTCTATAGGATAGGATATATTCATGTTTATGCCGGTGAATGGGAAAACCAACGAAGTTAACACACCGGTAATCGTCAGATCACCTAGCGGCCACCGTCAGGTTACCGGAGCTATTGCAGTGTGTTGTATATGATACACATGGTTCTTTAATCTAGTAGAACCCATTAATCCACTGGGTACAGGCAATGCCTGTTAAGTACCTTGCCCAAGGACACAACCGACTAGCTGGCAACCAGTTTCAAACTTGCAATCTTTCGGTTGAAAGGCATCGCTCTTAACCACCAGAATAACCGGTATGTTATACCCATAAGTCGAAGACCAAAATATTGTACAGGATACAATGGCTGAAACCTGTAAACCCACATTTTTTGCTGTAAAATGACACAACGAGTAATTTTTTCGAAAATAGTGAAGGTGCAACTACTATACTTCTTAAATTTGAACCTTGTTGTATGTTTACCCACCATTTCCATCAGGTCTCCAGCAAATTGTGTTGATCAACGAGCCACTGTCATAAGGAGGAAGAGCCCAAGCCCTTTCCAATGAGGAGAGTCTGTACAAGAGCAGTTCCCCATCTTGCGTGGCCATTGCGAGCAAATCACGCTTTGGTGACCATGACATTAACTTGATTTTCGACTTGAGCTGCTTTTTATCAAACAGTGAGAAGGCATTGCTTGGCATAGCGAGTAAGCTTAATAACCTGGCTGACTATGTGACTGGAAAAAGGAGCCAAGGTTAATCATTCACTCAATCATAACAAACTTTACTTCTTGCAAAACTGAATGGTAAAGGGTACATAATCTAATACACACTACAGAAGTAAAATTCTAATATGTGGATTTCATATCATATTTATTGTTATTGTTTATGCTTAATAAGAGTGAAACTAACTCTGGATAAGATTTTCATGTTCCCCGTGAATGGGAAAACACAAGGGCCAAGGGGCATTCACATGGGTGCCTCTAAATACTACAGGAGCGCTTGGATCGCTTAGATTGCTATGGAAAGTAATTCTAACCCTGTCCCAAACACTTATCTATCTCAACCCCCAGAACTAACTTTAACCCAAACCCTAACTTTAATATCATAATCTTTATTTTATGAGAGAAGTTTTCTCCAAGGCTTTTGTAATTACGAAGCATAGTAAAATCCAAGCGATTCTTTAGTATTTAGAGGTACCGCGTTTACACACAGGAAATCACCAAATTGCTTTGGGGTCAACGATTAGGTTTCCGGGGTTATTGGGGAGTGTTGTGTATGATTGAGACGTTTCTTCAATTTAGTACAAACCAACAACCAATGGGTTCAAGAAATGTTCGCTAAGTGCCCTGCACAAGAACACGACCGACTTCCTATTGCTAACCAGCTATCGATCATTACGATCAACCCATGGAAACAACACGCAGTAGGGATAGGATAGGATATTCATTTTTATCCCCGGTAATGGGAAAACCTAGGGGGTTATCACACGGGCAATCGTCAGATCACCTCGTGCCCATCGTCGGGTTACCGGAGTTATTGCAGTGTTTTGTATATGATAGACACGTTGCTTCAATTTGGTAGAACCCATTAATCCGCTGGGTTCAGGCAATGTCCGTAAAGTGCCTTGCCCAAGGACACAACCGACTAGCTAGCGACCAGTTTCGTACCTGCAACCTTTCGATTGAAAGGCGACGCACTTAACCGCTAGACCACCGGGCCGGACATATCACCTATCAAGCTAATCGACCTGGTTAAAAGGTTTTATGTTATAATTTAGACCATGGTATAAGAATAAAAGAGGAATAAAAACTAAACTATATTTGCAAGAGTAACGGTATACTTTGGTCTTTTAAAACAACATTCTGCGCTACAGGCGAAGTATCTTCAATTACTATCTTCAAGTTGGGGGAATCCCTTAAAAACAAAATGGCGGGAAACAGAACTATCCATAGAAATGTAATAGGATAGGATATTCCTATTATAATATTTTTGTTTAGTAGTAAATGATACACTGGTACAGGTCAATGATAGTATAGGATAGGAAAGGATAGGATATTCATGTTTATCTCGTGATAGGGAAAACGAAGGGAGTTAACACACGGGTAATCGTCAGATCACCTTGCGCCCACCTTCGGGTTACCAGAGCTATTGCAGTCCAGTGTGTTGTTTAATATTCACACGTTTCTTTAATTTAGTAGAACCAATTAATCCGCTGATTTCGGGCAATGTCCGCTAAGTGTCTTGCCCAAGGACACAGCCAAATAGCTAGCAACCAGTACCTTCACACCCTTCGGCTGAAAGGCGACGCAGTGAACCACTAGACTAATCTGTCGGACTATATATAGGCCTACTAGTGAATTATCAGACCGGCAATTGTGATATTATCTCGCGAATAGAAAAGATGGCGTTAATATACGGGTAACTGTCCGATCTTGCGCTCAGCAGCCGACATTCGGATTAACCAGGTACTGCAGTACTTTGTTTATAATGAAAAGTTCGTTAATTTCAGTGGAACCCATTTATCCACTCGGTTCAGACAATTTCTTTAAGTGCACTGCTAAGAACACAACCTGCTAGTTTATATAATATTCATGTTTCATTTTCGGAAAACTGTTGTGGCATGGACATGACTAGTAAAATCGACACAGAGCTAACTACGAAACATAACAGAACGACCACATAACATGTCCGTGACGATTACGACGCCCTTTCATCAAAGAAAATCGGCTGTAATAAAAACATACGGACGAATTGCTGATTTTTTTTTAATTCTATGTTTAGTATGGGACATGATATTCCATAAGTTAGTAAAGGACAGTATTTTCATGTTTTTGTAATGTAAAACATAGTAGCGTTAATACACTACACTCGTCAGATTACCTCTTTTCCAACGTCGGATTAACGGAGCTATTACAGCCCGTGGTGTATTCACTTATGATGTTCCTGATTTTTTTAACGACTGCTAATTATATAATTTTAGGGATTCCATAATTTGAATTGCATACAGCTTTTGTAGTGTATGTTTAAATTTATTTGATTGGAGATAGCTTTAGTTAAGAGTTTAAATCGGACACCACAGGAATATCTTTTTTTAGAAATCGGTTTGGGTAAGGTAGACAGTTGACACAACCAAAATAAAAACAACGACATCACCCTAGATTATTTATTAAGATAAACTGTATAAGTGTAAAAACATTCGTACACAAAATTAGTTTATATTGGATATGGGACATGTTAAGCTGGTTAACAATTGCTCTGCAATATTGAGACTTTTGGAAACTAATTATAAATACTTATATTGCACTATGCACTAGTATCAAAAGAATGAAAGCGCTTGATAAATGCAATAAATCATCAAATAGTTAAGTTTAAAAAACAAATACATGGTAGTATATTTTAATTAGTTTGATTTTATTAAATGCTGCTGGAATGTTAGTAAGTTAAAAATCCTTAGATGTTAGAAAAATACAATATATAGCAAAGCAACAGCAACAGCCCTTTGTGTTATAAAACAAATGAGCATATGTATAGGTAGCCATACATGAAAACCTTAAAACTTGAATTAGTGCAATACTTATTTAGTTTTACTAAATTATAAAACGACAACTTAATGTAACACTTAATTTACAGAAAAGGGCATTGAATGCATAATTGGAACTTAAAAAATTAAAATAATATGGAACAGCAAATTAAACTATTATTTGGAACACAAAAGAAACAAAATTTAAAACTAAATTGATATAATTTGTTTAACTGCAATGAAATATTAAATCCAACATTCTAAAAATCAATTAAAAATTAAATTAGTATGCAACGGAACTTTCAGATCAATGGAACATTGTTGCGGAAATGGAGTAATAATATAAAACAATTAAAATAGCTAAAACACTTGTATAGTCACATTAAGCATCATGCTCTTCACCAAGGCTGTTCAGATCTTCATCTTGTATGTTGGTGATTAGGTTGTTTTTGTAAGGCTTTGGGGATCTCGAGTCTCCAGTGATTGCTTTTACCAACGCTATGAATGGTGCCTCGACCAGCATAGAAACTACAAATGCCATCATTGTTGCGACAACAAGGCAAGCTGTGAAAAGTACGGTGGATTTATTAAAATATTTGTTCGTGTATAATGTCAGCCTTCAGCCGTAAGGTTGGAGGATCCAAACTAGCTGCAAGCTTGTCGGTTTCATACTTAGACTTACAAACTTGCTTGAACCAGTTGGTATAATGGCTTATACAAACAGTTATGTCCACATGTACAATCCTTGCATCCACTATATCAACATCCAATATATGTCCAAGGATCCTACTACACAGAAATTTTTGGTACAGTCGTGTTTTCAGAGTTGTTGCAGTGCATTTTATAATATTTTACAGAACTTAAATTCTTCAATAATCGTATTCACTGGATTGACAAAAGGTAAAGTTTAATCAAAGTCAAGAAAACAAAGAAGCAATTGTATAGTTTGGCGGCCGCTTTCGTTATATTTATTAAATTATATCCTTTTTTTAAATAACGTGTTTTAACAACTGTTCGTTGTGCTGTCTCGGGGCAAAAAATTATTAAACTAAACTAAAACTAATATATAAATTAAAATTGTGAATGATTCGTTAAAATCTACTGTATTATCCATTTAAATCAATGCCCATGTTTCCCTGGTTAGCTCAGTTGATAGGAGAGATCAATGATAACCCGCCGCTGGTTAAAAATATACAACACCTAAACCCATTGTTTTAATAGGTTACAAGTATGAAAACTATAGGAATGTATCAATTACATACAGCACAAGAAATAGCTAAGTTAACCTGACAGTGATGTGCAGTAATCTGACAATTGTCTGTGTTATAACACGCCTGGAATTTTCCCATTCACTTGGACAAAGCAGCAAGATTCTTATAACACTTTGTTCAGGGACACATCCATTGAGTTGGTCAGTATGTTAATTAAACAAAAAACTTACCCAAAAACAGCATGATAATGAAATGGATGCTGTAGTGGTAATGTGTTTCTTCTGTTCCTAAGAACCACCAGATTACAAGCGGATGAACTAAATAAGTGCAGTATGTGAGCCGACTCAGCGGTATGAAGCCTCTCCAACTTAGAATTGCATTGACTGGACCTGGAGATAGTTGCACAATAATGATCACAATCGTATTTGTTTTCATTACTTTTTATGGTATTATATAATTATAATGTGCTATAACTTTATTTTACCATATTTCCCATTTTATTTTTGGATTTAAATATTTGAATACCATATTTTTAATGCGAAAAAAATAAACTAAACTAATCTATATTGTATATGTAATAAAATAAAATTACTTATTATAATTGAAATATTTGATCAATTTTAAGCTGTACCCATTTGTTACTCATTTTAGGTTTAAACTATACCTATCCTTTTTTATCTGCTAGCCACTGGCAAGATGATTGTGTCTTTAGGCAAGCACTTGGCATTAAAAGGATTAAAAACCCCATCAAGTCCTCACTTACCTCCATACCCACTGACACATGCCACGGTGACCCAAGCCAACCCCACACACCACAGAGGGCGGAACATGGCGTTATAAAAAGCTGCTGTGTCGACTGTTAGAACATGCCCACTGTGAATAGCAGGGAAAAGTCCATACAGGATAGCACAGTTTATTCCAGCAGCCACCACCCATCCGACAGCAACTACAACCTGCAATTTAATGTGTTAGAGTTTAAATGGTTAATATTAACCTAAGGAAGTAAAGAACCACTGAAGTAAAATATAGGGAAAGTTAAAAACTATCCATACATCCTAATGCTGTTAGGGTGAGTTAAGAATAAGCACAGATGTTCAAACATCAATATTTCTTTACTTTGGTAGTGCCAGAGTTTAAAAACTCTTCCAGCAAAAGGTGATACAATAAGGTTCATCCAATAGATGGGAAAGTGCAGGCTGCAAGTAATGTAACAACATAGATAATTACGAGACAACTGTGTGACCAACTGCAAATTTCTGGGGCTATTGCAGTGTATTGTTTATTTAGCACAATTTATGTTTCCATTTTAATCAACCAGATCTATGGTCTTGTCCAAAGACACAATACAGATTAAACAAAAAACTTGTGGTCATAACCTGCAACGCTATCTACTAGACGTTGCAGCCAGACCACAAATCTTAGACTGTTGATTTTAACATCTACCAGAATTAAAATGTTATATTAACCTTTGGCATTTTCACTTGATTCTTGTTAAAATATAGTAGATAACCAGTGAGAATTCCAACCGTCCATGCCCCAATCCTACACCACGGCTTGGTATAAAGATCACTTATATATTGGTTGTACACAGGTGGGTCACCACTGTTCAATGCATCTCCACTCGAGTTAGTAGGAGGTGTCATGAGTCCTCCATTCGCCAAGAGGCTAAAATTGTTTTTTAAGTAATAAGTTTTATTGATTTATTCTAGAGTGGTTTTAATGGGTTGAGAACTAAACTGAGATTTTCATTTTTTTAAACAGACAGCAATAGTACTGGTGAGCCAGTAGGGTCTGATGGAATATGAGTATTCATCTTATAGGCCTAATGCCCTGTGTTTTTTCATAGCAGGGATAAACATGTAAAACCTCACACAATTCTAACACATTCCTGAACCTAACACATTCCTGCTCCATTTAAATAACATCTACCCGGGATTTGAAGAATATTAGAGTAGCAACTTACTTTGCAAGGTAACCGATGCCGATAACTTGCGGCTGTTGCTTTGTGTAAGATGAGAATCCCCCGGTGATTGCAATGCTGGTGACGCCGAGAAATGATGTAAGCGCAATTCCAATCCGGGGCGACCTTATCATAAAAGGAAATTTTAGGGATTTGATGTTCATGTTTTATAACCGTAAAATCAAAAAAGACAAACATTAGATTATCTCGCCGTCGACTTAATGGAGTTATTGATTTATGTTGGATAAGATCAATATGTTTCTTTAGTTTAGTAAAACCCAATAATCAGCTGGATTTAGGCATTGTTTACTAAGTGCGTGGGCCGTGAGTTTTTATTGTTTACAGTTCATATTAAGTTTTTCTGGCATTTTTCAAGCCAGTGACCTTGCCCATACTGATCATACTTTAGTCAAATGTACATATGGGACAGAAAACTTAAAAAAAATTAATGATCTAGCGGAAACTTAAAAAAAATGAGTACTTTTTCTTACTTGTACAAAGCATAGAGCAACAGTGGAGCCAACATGTAGAACTGGGTATCGTTTGCTAAGTACCAGCCCCAACCGTAACACTGGAACAAAATATGGAAATCTCTTAGTTAAGAGGCAGTAGAAAAGAATGGAATACTTATTTCTGGTTTTATTTACACCACTTTTAAGCTGACAATGCAATAAACAACTAATGCAATAAATGGCTTAATAATTTATGTTTGCCCTGTCGTCACAGAAATGACAGTGGTTTTACCTCAGCAGATTACGGAATGCCTACATTCAGATTACCAGTGAATCATTGCATTCTGTTTATCAATTGTTTCTATTACACTTAAAAATAATTTATGCACCACATGATCCAGGACCCGGTAGGCGCCCATTAGTTTTCATATATAAGGAGTGCAGTGCATCTTTTGTCGTAGGCCTACTTATATTTTCTAAACAGTAGAAAAGTGTTTAAAATGGCAGTGCCAAGATTTCTTCGACAGCTATCGGCATTTCAGAAAACCTTGTGCATGATACTACCACCTTTGTTGCTTCTTCCAATCCCAATAGTAATTGGTGCAAGGTAATAATGGAAAGTAAAACCCTAAACGCAACAGATCAGATCGCTTGTATGTGAAGATCCACAAAACTTGGATTACTTAAATTTAATGAACGAATGAACACTATGCAATAACAGAAGAAATCCGATAAGGATAGAAAAGCATGTTGATTTCTGTTGTTTTAAAGATAAGGGGGTTATAGATCTCTGACATTGCTATATCAATGTAAATTAAAATTACAGATTGTTTTATTTAACTTAAAAGTAGAATTTATAAAGTCAAGCCAGCATTAATCGGAGCAATACATGAATACAAAATCACCTCTTCTTCCATACCCACAGGGTACAAGTTGTTCATATACAATAAGTTAGTCCACCAGTACTTCTGGCATTGATCAGCTAGGCCCATGGTTATGGGTGGCCAGTTGGGGCCATCTCCTAACATTGGGTACAGGCTAACAACGAACAGTATGCAGAACGCGTATGCTGGGGTGAGTCTGGAAAGTTTTTGGGATTGTTTTTTTATAATGACTTAAGCTTGGTGCACGAGTATATACTACATGTATTTACAACATAATCTGTAACAGCCATGGCCACAAGTTCCGCTTCTACTAGCTTTATTAGGTGTTTTTCATGGTGGCAAACCGCAAAGGCCACTATTACACAGGCAATTGTCATGTTATTATGCATATACTCACAGGTTACCAGCGAGGCCGACCACGGTTACTTCTGGCGGTTTAGTGCGAACCGAACCTTTCGAACCGATAGGTTGCAGGTTCAAAACGTGGCTCGCTAGCAAGTCGGCTGTGTCCTTGGGCAGCAGGCACTTAACGGACCATTGCCTGTTTCCAGCGGATTATTGGGGACGGCCAAATTAAAGGAACATGTCTATCATACACAACAAACTGCAATAGTTCAGGTAACCCGACGATGGGCGTGAGGTAATCTGATGATTGCCTGTGTGTTAACCCCTTTGGGTTTCCTAATTCACGGGGATAAACATGAATATTCTCTCCCTCCTAGCAAAGCTATTGTGTTGTCTATGCTTGCGACATTTTTTTTAATTCTAGTAAAACTCATTGATCCACATGGTCCATGCGATGTTCCCTAAATATTCTGATATTTTTATTCAATTTCACCTTAAATAGCGATGCAAATACATAAGTGGGACGTTTATTTTCCCGTCTCTTCTGCCAAGTTCCTTTAATCCAAGGTAAGCAACAAGCAGTCCACTGAGGTAGAAGAATGAATCCACCGACACAGTGGCATTGGCGACCGCCTGGAACTCCCAATGGTCAATTAAGTACCGAGCCGAGAACATCAAGTTATCTGCAAATGCGCGAAAATGGAAACAATTTTTTTTAGTTTTTGTATAAAAAAGTTTCTTGGGCTATAGTATTTTCTCTCCACATGTAATTAAAAAGCATTCACAGTGGCATTTTACTTTGTTTGCAAGAAGGTTTTTTAGTCTTCTATTTCAACGATAACATCTCCTTATTTAGTTGGTTTAGCAGGACTGGTTTTCTAACATTTAAATGAAGCGATTTATTACATATGATAAAAGTGTGTTCACTTGGTTGGCACAAGTAGTTATTGACAGTTGTACTTTTGCTTTGTTAACCCAGTGCACTGTATCCCAGCCAAAGGAAATACCATTACATAAGGGGAGCAATTTTGGTAAGAAATGTATCAAAAAAGTTAAGAAATCACTGATGTTAACCGTAATCAGAATTTCTGTAATTTATGCAAAGCTTTATCCCATACACAGCTGTAACCCATTGACAGCTCAATTTAATAGTTTGATGATAGCATACCCAGTGCAGAGTTTAAAACTTTACAATCATTTTAACACATTCAAAATGCCAGGCAAAAAGCGAACTTGTTATTCCAGTAAATTGAGCAACCCAAGCTCTGATTGATGATTAACAACCAAGAAGTATTAATATCTCACATGTCAGTATTTCATAAGTCATGTTTAGTGCACAAATAAATGAGGTTTATGTCAATATTTAATTTGAATGCAATATGCAGAAAACAAACATTGGATATAAGATTAGCAGAAAAACAAATGCCAAGCCAGCTAGATCAAAGTGCAATGAAGATTCATATAAATTGATTATACAGCATTTAATTGTAAAATCTGTTTAAATAAGATCTGATTGTATTACTTGGTGGATTAGTGCATTGGCTATTAGCCAATAGGCTTTGGGATCAAAACATGTTGTTTGCTAGGTGGTGTGTTCTCCTGTGGGCAAGGTACGTTGGGGACATTGTCAAAACTAGGGGTTGTACTAAAACTGAAAAAATCTCACAGTCATATATGTTACACTCTACGATGGCTTTGGTGATAGGCATAAAATATAAATGTCTGCACTGAACAAACTGCAATATTTTGGGTAAATATTGCCCATGTTATAACATTCCATGGATTTTTCTATCCCTCCAAAAAAACATCAGTTGACTTATCCATTTAAGGTAGCATGGCATTTGAATTTATATCCTCAAGCTAATGTGTGCTTTAGGTTTGGCAGCCGCATTCGCTATATTTATTAAACTGTAGCCTTTATTTAATGACAGGTTTTAACCACTGTATGTTTTCCATCTTTTTTTGTTACTGCGTCGTAATTTTATTAATTTGCCATTTTTAAATACTGGGGGAAAAATGAATAAACTAAACTACACTTAAACCAAACTAATCCACAAATTAGGAACACTATTTTAACAAGCGAAACTGTTTCAAGCAACTTACCTGAATAGGCGACGGAGAAGAGGAAAGCATGACCCAACATGACCCATGACATGCTCAGAAAGCGCATCCCGTGCAAACAATCGATCTGACCAACTTTTTGCTCGGTGTTCAGCAAAATCTTCGTGTTGGTTATTAACGAGAAGGATATCGCAAGTTTGTGGAGTTTGCCAGCTGTGAATTTTTGGACATTGTTTGCGGTCATATAAATGACATTAAGTTAGATTATTTGAGAGTAAACTAAAAAAATTGATTTTCGATCAATTTTCAATGCAAAATCCATTTAAATTATAACTGTAAAATCCATTTATTCTGTTGATGCAACACCACTGAGTCAGTGGTAAGGTGTGAGGAAATCAAACATTGTTGTTTTCCAATCAAGTTAACATCGGTCAAAGCAAGGAATGCAAATCGCTTGGAGTCGATTTTGGGGTTAAACGAAAACTGAAGCTATATTTTTGTGGTATATAAGGCACTGCCTTTTGATTTAACAAGCCACCTATTCTTATGTTGGTAATTGGCTATTACAGCTAAGGGGCACATAAATACTTTTAAGCAGGTTGAAAATACAGGCTGATAAAAAATTGATTTGCAGAGGATTGTTAAACAAAAAATCTCCTAAAAAGGCATAACATGAAACTAAAACAAGGAACGCTTTAAGGCAACATTTAAAACAAAAGAAGGAGCTCTATGTATTTATTGCATTTAAAAATATAATCCAACCTTCTGGTTTGTCAAAGACTAGGGCTGGTGAAAGCAATCCATTTGTGTCGGAGTATTCAGCTTTTGATGGGTGGCTTTTGTGTTGGTGATGTAAGTCATAAGCGGTGGAGGCTGCCACACACACCAAGAGAATGATGAATATGGTGCTGTTAAAAGTTTACAAGGAAATCTTATATTTATATCAGAATATTACAGGATTAGATTTTTATTGCTATTCTCGTGTGGGCACTAATAGTCATTATAACATGAGTGATTGTAGAATGATCTCATTTATGCAGGAAATATGGCAAACCTATTGCAATGCGATGTATGCTTAATATAATTTTAAATCTTCCATGTAGCATTTAAATCTACTGTTAACGATTTCCAAAGACAAAATCAAAGTGGTCAAGGTGAAAATCAAACAAAGTACCTTCCCAGTCAGTACCTCTATCCTAATCCCTAGACCAAAAAACCAGGCAATGTAAACTTCTAAGCTCATGGTATATATATACCAGAACGGTGACACAGACCACACATACATCTTCTCTTGCTATTTAAAGAATTAACTTGGAATTGGAACACTGTCCCAAATTGTGGGACATTAAAAGGCCATATTACCTTCTATCGGGTTAAAGGAGCTAAACAATGCCACAGTTTAAGTTGAACTTATTAAACCACTGGATTTAAGCAGTTCGCAAAGTGTATAGCCCATGAGCACAACCGAATAGCAAGTGTATGGTTTTGAACTGTCTTTGAATACAGCTCTGCAAGATTGAGTTAACCAGAAAGGGAATTAACTTACAATCCCAGTCCCTCCTTGAATCCCCTGGTTGTTTTCATTTCTGGACAATTAACCTGGACGGTGAGATTTTGGGATTCCGCCAAGTTAATAAACAAATTTGTCACATCGACACTGGAGCACGTGCTAGGGAAGCAACCCCCGATATGCACCCCCGTCGGAGGCCCGATTCCAAATGCTTCCTGGGGTGGGAGATTTAACATTTATTTTTGTTTTTATGCCAGATTAGTTGATTACTGGAAAAACTGCAAAACAGAGATGTTGTGACTTTATATATGATCGGGTAAGAATAAGTCTCATAATGGGCTTTATTATTCTGCTACGCAGTGTTAGAAACAGTGTCCTTAGCGTCATTTCTTTTTTTGTAAGAAAAAAGCTGTAAAAACTTTTGAATTCCCACAAATGAAAATATTTTGCTTGCATTGTCCTTGTAAATATATTTGTTGTGCAATAGAACACCCATGCAGCTATGCTATTTGTTTGTTTTTTTATGTTCCGGTTTAGAAGTTTTTATTAAGAAACAGTCAATTACAAATCATTTTTTGTTTTTGTAGGTGTCTATGCAGCACTCTTACCATGCTACATCGAGCACTGCATAATTATTATGACACATCTAAATAAACGCAACATACAGTGCTAATACACAATTTATAGAAGCCTACTAACAAAAACACAACTGCTGCAAAATAGTGTAGTTGAAGTGTAAAAGCTAATGTGAAAGCTACAGCTTACACCTTAAATATACAAATATTCAAATAATTGAAATAGTCAAAGAAATCACACAGCAAGCATTTATCCAGGTAAATATGGGATAAACATGAATATCCAATCAATCCAAGTGCAACCAACTTCATAAACTTGGGATCCCAGGAAAACAAATTATGTGCTGCTCTCCAAATTGTACCTTTTGGATCGCGAAAATGAATTGCAAGTTTACTACAATAAATACCAAAACTTGCATTGTCAGCATTAATTACCAACACTCACCGGCTGCTGTGG
>CH003341.1:181865-233031 GCA_000149265.1 Ciona savignyi | reverse complement strand
TAGCTCTAATTTTAATTCTAATCTAATTTTGAAAAACTGTGTAGCTCTAATTTTAATTCTAATCTAATTTTAAAAAGCCGAAAATTTTCTAGTTGTCCAAGTCTGCCTACATGGCAACTGGGAAAAGTAGCAACTCGAAGACTTAACGCCCAAGTATCTATAAAGCGATTCTACAACCGTAAATAACACATTTTCTTTGACTTTTTCTGGTTTTCAGGTTGCTGTAATGAACTCACTCACTGTCAATCTTAATCTTTTACTAACTTCCTTCTACACTCCAACACAAGAGCGACATAAGATTTTGTTGGAGGAATCGACATTTCCAACCAATTACTTTGCATGTGAATCGCACATCAATAACCATAAAAAATATTTGGTGAACGAAAGTTTATTTCTGCTTAGACCTGGACAGGTAGAAAATTGTAATTTAATCTGATATAAAAATTTGATCATTATACTTTTTCCAACTGAAAGTTTATTTTGGAAATATTCATGCTAAAAATGCAAAATGCCATGACTAGCACGAAACAAAAGATCTAATTATTGAGTTTTTTTATTTCTGTTTCAAAAATGTCACAGGATGAACTATTTCACACCAAAGACATCTTAAATATCATTGAAATGGAGGGTGATTCCATTGCGCTTGTTATGCTTTCTGGTGTTCAATATTTAACCGGGCAACTACTTGATATGGAGGTTATAACAAAAGCTGCACACAAGAAAGGTTGCAAGGTCAGCATTTTAATGTAGACTATTATCTTGGACTTGTATTCGCTACCTTTCCGTTACTTTATGGTAATTTTGTTTTTCTTTTAATCGCACGGATCTTTAAGGGTAAGGTTAACGAAAAAACCAAAAGAAAACACTGTTGTTTCAGTATGTATAAATGAATTAAATTTAAAATTTAAGTTTGTTAAAACTATAAAAAGTGTACAATTACTTAGACATGTGAATAAATGGTGAAGCGACATGAACTTCACCTACTGTTTGTTATGAAAAAATGTCTTAGTGACGAGCACGTAATTATGATACACCGGACATGTGATTTGATTTACCAGACATGTGATTTATTGGGAAGTTACCATTTATTAAGAACATGTTTTTATGGTTTATAAGATTTGCTCTTTAGTCGTGTGCCTTTTACACAGATTAAATCAACTATCAAATTCCCCTGAAAATGTGTGTTTCGCCTATCTTATAAAAATATGTAAGGGACTTCTGAAAGGGTGACAACTTTTACTAACCTTTTTGCTTTTTAAGAAAATAAAACATGAATATGCGTGCATTTAATTACTAGTATTAAAAAATCACGAATAGATTATTGTTTTGGTGACAAATTATTGAGAACGTGTGGTCGCTATAGTGGAGTTAAATTTGGGGTTTTGAATCAAAATATGGCGGTCCTGGTCTGGATACCGTGGTGGTAACATTATTTAAACAGAATGCATTGCATTACCATACTAAATTATTTGTAACCGCATTGAAGTGGTCCTGATAAAGAGGTGGTCGCCAAGCGGGGTTCCACTGTATTAGGTTTTAGTTTATCAGAAAATGTGTTAGAGTGCTGGGTCTTAGTGTGTCAAAAATACGCCAGAAATGTGTCGGGTGTGTTGCGTTTCAGGCTATTTCATACTCGAGTTATTGACATTGACTCTATAAGCTAACACTATATTTCACGATACTTTACTTCACGTACGGTTTTCTTTATTCTCGTTTTATTGTAATACCAGACGAAATCAGAGCAAAGGTTTTGGAATAAGCACAGCTGTGCATGCATTTTAGGGTTTATTTAAACAATTTATAAAAAAAAAACTTAATATAATGCGCAAAAAACATATTACGCAAGCCGCGAATTCACTACAGGTGCGAGTGAGACCTCTAAGTAAAGTTCCAATCTGCCTAAAAATAAAACCGATAGGAAAGTATTGAACGTTTCGCAGGTCACATACTTTTCGTTGAAGACAGTTGTACATTGAAATTTTTAGGTTGGGTTTGATCTTGCACAAGCAATTGGTGCCGTTGAACTATCGCTTCACGATTGGGAAGTGGATTTTGCTGTTTGGGGAAACTTTAAGTTCATGAACTGCGGTCCCGGTGCTATTGGTGGCGCGTTTATGCATAGAAAACATGTGCAAAATAATTTCCCTAAACTACTAGGTAAGTTTAAATATTATGGCTACAAAAGTTTTTTTAGGACTTGTTTGTACGTAGTAAGTTTTATGAGTATGTAAAACTGTCCTGGAGTTTACTAACCATCATAGAACAATCTACAGATTAGTCTGGTGTGTGCATCGTCTTTCAGCCGAAGGGTTGAAGATTCGAAACTGGCTGCTAACTAATCAGTTGAGTCTTTTGGTAGTTACTTAATTGACATTGCCTTAACCCAACGAATTATTGGGTTCTACTAAATGAAAGGAATTGCAAAAGCTTTTTGTAATATCCCGTCGGTGGTTGCAAGGTGATTTGACGATTGCATGTGTGTTAACTCCTTTGGTTTTCGCATTCACGTGGATAACAGGAATACCGTATTCAATCTTATCTAGTTTATATTGAATAAAGTTAAACGAAATATGGGTTAAAATAAATTAATGTTAATTATTTACGTACAAATAAAAAATTATTCTGTTTTTTAACAAACTTAAACTGGCCTTCTGTTATCAAGCAGAAAATATGTCCTGGTAAATAGAGGTGGGCGTAATTGATCAAAGTTGTATTACGGAATTACATCGGCCCAGTTACGTAATTTTAATGACGTCATCGGTATTTAAACAAACAACCAAAAATTGTTGTGTTTTTGGATGGATTTTGCTGGCAGACAAAGGAAATGAAAGTTTAAACTTAACTACTAATACTTAAAAGTCTAAACTGCCTCGTTTGTCCCTGAGTTGAAACAAAAACTCACATGAGTAAACAAGCCGCAGATCGGGACGGCGTTGTCATTTGTCTTGTCACGCTGATTACAGATAAGGAAATTTACGTGAATCCAAGATCACTATTTTACTTAAACAATAATAAACAAGCAAACTTAATTTGCTAAGACTAAACCAAGGAATTGCTCAGGAAGTTTATTTACAACGACGTGCACTTCCCGTTTGAATAATTAGGACAGATAAGTAATTATACAATTTTGATTTGACTTTTGTAACGTATTTCCGACGTCCGTAATTATCGATAGCTTTAGCATATATATCACTAACATAGATAATTATTTACCACAGTATTGTAATTTTATAACAAAAAAATTAGAGATAAAAATAAAACCCAAGCGCATTATAATTTTTTTAAGTTGATGGACCAATTTGTAGTTCCGGTTATGTTTAATTTGATATTTTTGACAGGATGGTGGGGTTACGATATTGCTACCCGCTTTAATTTTACCCCTCAACTTGATCCTCTTCCTGGTATCAATGGTTATAGAAATTCAGCACCTTCCCCCCTTAACTTGGCTTGTCTTGCTGCTAGCTTAGAAATCTTTGAAAAAACGACAATTCGAAAATTAAGGAAGAAAAGCATCTTGTTAAATCGGCAAGTCCAAGCAAATGTTCCTTTAACACACCTAAGTCTATCTAGTTTAAATTGCTTGGAAAATTTTAAATACTTTTAAAAAATAAGTTCTTATATTGTGCTTTAAATAACGATGGAATTTTTGTTGATTTTCTAACCAGAATATATCGATTGACTAGTGGGAACTACTTCATGGTGTAAATCTTGATAAATGATAAAAATAGTATATGACACATCGTAAATTTAATTGACTTATACATAACGAAATAGTCTTCGGATTACCATATATTGATACCCGCTTTAACCGTAGCCAGAGTAAATACCTAAAATCCCAAATTTGATCCACACCGCAACTAAAATTCCAAATTCAACACATTGTTACTGGACTATTGACATGCAGTATGTTAACTACAAACAAAATTGTTAGCAGATGTGTTGGTTACTACCTTCTAAAAAATATTTGTATTATTTTATATAGTTACCTTGAAGTATTGTTGTTACAACTTTCATCATACGGAGTCAAGATGATATCACCTAGTGATTTTACACAACGTGGATGTCAAATGACAGTAAGACTAGAGAAATTCGATACTAAGAAGGTGAGTTGATTGTACCTTCACTTATTTTATTACGTGGGCAATTCTATAGGATTTTCTTGTTGATTATGGCCTATGTTTGATTACTGTGCTATGTGACTAGCTTGCGGATTGACTTCGCATTTTCGTTCGTCACCACCCACTGAGTTGTTCTTGTTCATGTACATGGCATTTGTACTTAGTAGGCCTATATTAATGGGTTTACTAAAATCAAAAACGCTTTAATCGAACACAATGCGCTTCAATGGCTCCGGTAACTTGACGATGGGCGCAATATAATCTAACGGTTGTCCGTGTGGTAATGTATCCGCATGTGTTTTCCCGTTTACGGCCGTCACACATAAATATTCTATCTTACCTTCCAGCCAATCGCCTGCAATACTGATTTACTAAAAGCAAATAAATGGGTACCGGTACCTCTAAATACTACAGGAGCGCTTGGATCACTTAGATTGCTATTGAAAGTAATTTCAACCCTGTCCCAAACACTAATCTAAACCCCAGAACTAACTTTAACCCCAACCCTAACATTAATATCATTGCTTTTGTAATTACGAAGTATCGCTCCAAGCGATCCAAGCGATTTAAGCGCTCCATGCGACCCAAGCGGTCCAAGCGGTCCTGTAGTATTTAGAGGTACCGCAAGTAAATAAAGCAATTCCATCGGTTTTTAAGCGCGTCTAAGAAAAAAAAACGAAGACAACATATTAAAATGTTTCTCTTAAAATCACCTAAGGAGATTATTCGTCATTGTTGAAATAGAGTAAAATGCGTTTAAAACGAGATCCTTACACCCCGTTTTTTATTTTTTTCATGATCCATGACCATAAGCCTACTCAAAATATTTTTATATAGGCTTTATTGTACGTCTTATAAATAATTATTATATCTGTAGGTGCACCAACGACTAAAGGATAATGCAGTTAACTGCAGCTTTAAAGATCCAGACATGATTCGCATTTCACCGAATCCATTTTATACTCGGTTCTGGGATGTTTACAGATTTTACCAAGTCTTTCAAACTGTACTGAAAAATCTTTAATATTTATGATTTTTTGAGCTCTGTTACTTATAGGTCGTATTTTGTATCGTAATCAAGCACTTTATAGTATATTATTGCACAATATGCGCATGTTTAAAACTATTTTATTTAGGTGTTGTAATATCTAAAAAGCGACAACCACGGCCATTTGTAAAATACATTTTGACGAACCTTATACAGTATATATATATATGTATACAAGATTGCCATACAAAACTGATCACACCGGGTGTAAAGTAAGCATCGCTGCGACTTTCTAAATGCATATTCTTGTTAGATTTATACATAGTTTGTTAGTTAACAAACATTCTTGTAAATTGATAGTTTTTATTAAAATGCGAATTACAAACTATGCTAATTGTAAATTTTGAAATTTTTCGTATGTGGAGTGCTGTTTTAGGGTTAAATTCTTGTAAAAATGTATTACATCGGTTTGGGACTGCGTGTGTTTTGTATTTATTTTATATCGCTCTTGTTGTGTATATGCAGTTGAGCTCTTTTCGCCCACATCTCTTGCCCTTCATTTCTGTTAGAACAAGGAACTGTTAAGTTACGGCTCTAGAATGTCTCGATTTCTGTTAGAACAAGAAACTGTTAAATTACGGCTCTAGAATGTCTCAATTTTTTGTTAGAACAAGAAACTGTTCAGTTACGGGCTTACGGCTCTAGAATGTCTTGTGTCGTAGCCAAGAGTTCTGTTAGCTCATGTATTTAATATCAGTGCAACCATCTTTAACCTCCGGTTTCATAAATTTATATTCAATGTCTGCAAGTACATTTGAAAACTTTTATAAAGACGTGTAGAATTCTTACAATTCGAAAGTTATCAGAATTATGCATATGCAAAAAACAGAAAGTTATTTTTACAAAATAATTTCAAAAACACCCGCCAAATACAATAAAATATAATTATGTGAAGGGCGATTATCCAGCTCGAAATTAAATTTAGTAACCAGGAGGAAGAATGAAAATAAAGCATTATTGGGGAGGACACAAGACAAACAGAAAACAATGATTAAATAACTTTTCTATACTAAACTTATTTAAACTTTATATAAACTTGGTTTATTGTTTAGATGTTAACTTATATTTAAAAACAGATAGTTCGAATGATATCATTCAATGGCACAATGTTGATGCCTTTGGCTCTTGCGCCCCCAGTTAGTGGAAATGTGGGCTCCGGTTGTGTGTCCTGGAGTGTAAACAATATAATTAACGTACTGTAAAGAAAGTTTTTAAATAAATTATTTCTAGATATGTAAAAAAATGTTTACTGAAACGGTAAAATTACAGACCAACGTTTATATAGTATTGTATCATAACAATCAAACCTTTAATTTCTTTTCCAGGTTAACTAGGTCTGATTTAAACCGAGCAACTGATCTATCTAGGGTAGGTGAATTGAAGTTGTAAACAGTTGTTATTAATCTTAAATCGAAGCCAGGTTCAGGAATAAACTCAACAAACAAGTTGTAAAAGCATCTGGTTAGAAAAATTAATTAAAATTGTGATACGATTTAGTCATTTTTAATTTATTTAATAAAAATATGTTTTTCAGAAAAGAGATATTGTCTTTTTTATTGTCCAGACTAACTTTAAAGAGATAAATATTTATTCCATTTTTTTAGTGTGAAAGCAGTTCATTTGATTAGGTACAAATTATAATAAAGTTTACTAAAACAATTTACACCTTGTTCTCATAACGTCTCTTTGTCTTATTAACAAAGTAGGATCACTTTTGATGTCATCAACATGAAGGTTCATACGTTTAGCTTGCTTCTCCCAATATTCTGTATTACTAAATGGTTCAAAAGGATTTCGTATACTCATGCAGCCAAACTGACGAGCAAAATAATCAAGATAAGATGAGTGGTCCGAGTAATGGACAACTCCAACCTATAGGACAAAGCAGATAGATTAACAGACTGTTAAATTAAAACTTAACAGAATAAAAATTAGAAATTTTAAATAAAACATTTTAAATAACTAATAGAGTAAAAGGAATATAATCGTTGTTCAATAAACTTTAGTTCAGGCATGCAATTTTGGATGAATACTAAATTATTGGTTAAGCATTTATTTGTGGCTTCTGTGTTGAAAATAGTTCTTTAATTAAGATGACTTCCCCCATTGCACGGGTCTCTTTACCGCACACTTTTCTTCGAGGCTTAGTGTAATAGTGTAATTTTTATTTTAAAACAATTAATTTTTTTTTAAATTATGTATTTTTTTTCTTTATTTGGGTTTAGCGACCACGTCTAATTTTACCGAATTTTAATAAATTACTGCTTGTTTTTAGGCGTGTTCTAACGACTTACATTTTGCAGTTTTTTCCCTGTTTTTCGAACTTTTTTCAATAATCCTGATTTATGTTTTTATCGTGGAAACAAAAAAATAAACTAAACTAAATTGTGCCACAAGGTGAGGTGCTTTAACAACAATACCATGACATAATGGTACAATTCAACCAAGGCCGCAAAATCTTAAGGTTTCAGCCTTAATTGTTTGGGAAACACATTTAGCAATTTCAGCAACTTTGTTTTTACGGATTGTTATTATTATAATTGGATAGTTCTATATTGCTTCTATGGGGCAAAAATTAGAAAGAAATTATATACAAAGTTTAAGCGAAGTATTGTGTGAAAATAAATATAGAATTTTATAAATGAACATAAATAATCAATGTGTACCTGGTGTATAAAAGTAGCTATGCCATCTATCATATTTACTTTATCGAATTGGGGCACAGTTTTCGACACATGATTGGCTAACATTTCCCATTCTTTCCTAAACAAACAAAAAAATAATGTTGATATCAAAAGTAAATAAAATGAATCACAGAAAATTATGTATAATGAATTATGGTAACTATCAACCACTTGGTTAAAAAGCGGCTAGGTTAGCCAAATTTATTGTGAAAGTACAAATTCAGACTAAAGTCAGGACATGTTTGATTCAACTTGACTTACTTGTCAATCAAATGGATAATACCCTCAACAAATCTTCGCACAACGAAGTAATAACTTCGAAGATATTTGAAGTAAGGAATCTGGAAAATGTGTTGACAAATTTATAACCAAATCAATGTTTATGTTTATTTAAAAAAAACAATTGTAACTTACTTAAAGCAGAATAATTATATAAACGAGAACTTTATAAATGGGTAGTATGTTTATTAAAAGTCATTTCACTCATTTGTATTACCATGTATATTTTTTTTTTTTTGATGACCCCCCAAAAAAATTGTGACATGTCCAAAACAAATGTATTTGTCCAAAACAAATTAAAAAATTGTATAAAGTTAAATTTCTTGAATCACAATAGTATTTTATAATATTACAAAATTTAATCTACCTCCTGATAATGCTCATCAGTTATATAGAATGGCGGAAATATAAAGTGGTTTCTTTCATTTTCAATTTTATTTCTTCTTCGTGTTTCTGGATTCCTTTCAGTTGGTACAAGTTCCTAAATAACTAATTTTTATACATAACGGTGGACCAAGTAAAAAAATTGCCTAATTTAATCTTGGTGGGTGGGATACATATAGTAAACTATATATAGAGAGGTTTAGTTGACTGAATCATGTAACTTGGCCATTGTTGAGTTTACAGTCACTCTTCAGGACTTATTTTAATTACTTTAATTAATACTATAATTAGTTTCACTAGGTAATACTTTAATAAGTTGCACTGAAAAAAGCAACAGTTATCCAGAATATCCGGGTTTCTCCAATTAAATTCAAAATTATCAAGAAAGCCTGGAAAAAACTAAAAATTGTGGAGTAATCAGAAAAACATGTAACTTGGTTTAAAATATTTTCTGCACTTACACTTTCATTAATATAATCCCTAGCCCCAGTATCTATGTAATACGTTTTGCACTTTTCTGCCACATTCTCTACAAACTGTTCATTTGTAACAGGCAATGGTTGCCAAAAGAAGAATAAACGGTCGAATAAAGTTCGTTTGTTGCTGGTCGCTTTGCCGACAAATAACGCCTGGAAAATAAAAATAACATTTTTATTTATTTTTGTATGCTATATATTAAACAATTTAAGAGTAGCTTACAGTATACACCTTTAATTCTCTTAAGCACCATAAATTACTTTACACTCCCAAAAAATATTTTTGGCGGTGTTCTAATTTTACTAATGATAATGACCCACGCTCTTATCTACAATCTTTGGGACTGTGCAACATAAGATATATTGTACCCCACAATATCGAATGGGCTGTGTGTCGCCCAGTGATTACAGCCAATTAAACAAAATCACTCACTATCTAGGAGTGATAAATAGGTTGACCATATTTTACTCTATTTAAGAACACCAACGCAAGTGCGAAATATCTCAGTATCAGCAAAGTAATTAGCTAGGGGGCACAGTAATCACAACACTACATCCTATATAAATTAAACTTGTTAAAACTACTGTATATTATTTCAAATTAAAAATCAGATATTACTAAAAATCTGGTTTCACAGAACAATAAATCTACCTGGTGGTTAATCTGCTCTGTAAAGCGAAAATGTGGGGATAACAATTTGAACAAAGTACTTTGGTGATCCAGTTTCTGCTTAGCATGGACGCAAACTGAGCTTGGGAACACAAAATGCACGTGGTTGTGCTTTAAACCTGGGGCCAAGTACGACAAGCAGATCTGGAAAGTAAAGATTTAAATCTATGATAAATTGTAGGCTGATTGTTTTAAAAAGGGAAGATGTATTTTTAATAGCATTTAACTTTGAAGGACAAGAATGACTTTTAAACCACAACTGTTTAAATTTCATAGATTTCAAAAAATGATCTATTGATAAAAATTCAGACCATTGAGCACACTATTAAAATTCGGCTGGTGATGAGCTCATTAATTTTAGATGTTTAATGCAGTACTATATAAATGTAGAACACATATTACTTCAGTCAGCACCATTTCTGGATTCATAATAGTAAAACATTACAAATTATTAAGTTTGAAACAGTCACTTTCACACAACCTGAGCATGCAGTTTAGCAAGATTGTAATTGGCTCTGTCACTCCCAGTAATATCTGAATGATATTGATTACCATCGTTCATTTTGATGATAATTTTTAAATCAGTCGGTCGAATTAGAATTCCTCTGCATTCCCAGTAAAACCCCTAAAAATTAGAGAAGAAGAGATTAAGTTTATGCTTCTATTGATTGCTATTTTAATCTATATTACACGGCAGCATGTTTTTGCTATTCATTATTACTTACTTTGAATCAGACATGTGAACATTTTTAGATGATGGAGACAAATTGGAAATTGTGAATACTAGCATTTACATACTAGAGGGCCACTTGAATTCCAAATTAAAACAACTTGTTTTATTTTTTTACAAAATTTCTGGATGTTTTTCCTTTTCCCTATGCCCTGAAGTTGTGCTTATTTTCATGCATTATCCTATTCAGTTTAGGCACTTTTTTCTTCATGGTTTTACCATATTAATTAACATAATGTTGTGCTACTTTTTAATATAAATCATTAGGTTTAAGCATCTGCATCTTGCATATCATCGTTGTTTTTCAACTTGCTCTTACATTTTTAAAAGAATGGTGTTTTCCATCCTACAATGGATAATGCAGAAACTATTTTGTAAGCTCCTTTTGCCAACTCTCTACAACTATAGGTCAAATATAATATTAATAATCTACAAATTACTTTTACAAAAGTAAAACATAGTTTATAACTAAGTAATTACTTACATTAAACAAATAAAATTGTTCAAGTTCTTGCATGTCCAATCTATACATTTTAATATTTTCATCCCATTCTAATGCATGTGCATATACAGAGTAAAATATGACATATGCCAGTTGTGCATCCGATATCAAATCAATTGTTTGCTCCCTGTGTAAAGAAAATAAATATTTAAAAAAATTTGTTTGTTTTTAATATCTATTTCAAAAAAACTGTTAGCAGTTTATTTTTAATTATTCTTAAGAATAATTGATTGGCTAGAGTCATCTGACAAATTACAGAAGAAGATACAGATACAGTTGTATTTTATAACAGCAGAAAAAGTACAACTACTAATTATTTATGTTTTGTTATTGAAATAGAGTCAGAAAGAATATCAGACTTTAGAAAAATGAACAAATAAAGTTTATTCTGCTGTTTCTGATAATTCTGTATATTTTTCGTTAATTGCACTTGAAAATATTAACACATACAAGTTAATTCCGTATGCAAGAAATATTCAGTACACACATATTAGTCAGGCACTTTTTATTATTCCACATCTTCTACTTACAGTTAACAAGACTATAATGTGTTTTAGTTTCACTTTGTACATAAACATTTCTCATTATATTTATTAAATACAAACATAATTGTAGACAGAAAAAATAAAACTAGACATATATTAATTAATCAATGTTTAATAAGTGTGTTTGCAATGTCATTCACCTGAATGCCAATTTTACAAGCTCATTTGGTGTACTAAAAGCTATGACATGTAGGTAGCAGGGGTTCCTGTGTTTAAGGAAATCAATCGTTTCATTCGTTGAAACCTCCAACACATCTTCCACCTCAGAATATTATATTTTATACTTTAATTTTCGCAGTTAATGTTCATTGTTTTTAATTATTAATGAAATACTGATACTCTGTTTATTACTAATAATAAAAAAAAGTGTTTAAACTGGTATTATAAGACACTAGATATTCAAAATCCGTTACACAAGCCCCACATAAACATAATTAAAAACAATGTGACAAAAAAATAAATTTAAAACGTTTATCTATTTTAATAACCACTAAAAGCTAAACCACACCAAAAGGTAAAAATTCAAGAAAATTTTCCTGTAGCAAGACACTCACCAGGCAAATACAAAGTAAATTTTATTAACATCTGGTCTTATATAATAATCTTTGGGTTTTAAAATACAATAAACACTGCAAATTAATATTGACACAAATCAGTGTTCATACAATCACTGTTCCAAACCATTACAAAACAATGCTGTGAAAACAATAAACCGAATTACCTGGTGTTTTCTGCTCACAAGACCAAGCACGGAATTTGAAGAAAACTTCAAACGTTGTTTAATCTTGTGATAAAGTATTTTTCTTTTGATCGAGAGAACTCCAGTCAAATACAATGGAAGATAAATGAAAGAAACCAGCAAAAGATAAAGAAGAGACTTAAATATGGTAATCTGAGGATAAACACATTGAGATAAGATATTCAAAAATCTAAAACTTCTGTTGTATAAAAAATATTTTGCAGAAAATTGTCCAAGACTACGAAACCAAACGGATTGTTTAACTGTTTTGCTACCTGATGAAAAACAGCCATCAAGTTCAAATAGACTTTAAGGTAGGATCATGGTATTTGTACACATTCCATGAATAATTTATAAAGAGCACACTTACCAAAAATGAAAAGACCATCTTCGCACAGCAATTCTTAATTTTTTTTAATATCAGATAGAACAAACTTGAAATGATGTTTCTTCCAAAATGACTTCTTTTACAAGGTTGTCATCCAACTACAGACATAAGTAAGAATGATCATCTGTAATTATTCTCGTCCTTTTATATTGAACCATCATTAATTCCCTTTTTTCATAAATTATCTTTATATACAAATTGTCTACATGTACACTTGCTGTAGATCAGTCTCTTGAGGATAACTTGCACTGCTACCTCCTGTTTATTCTTCTTATTGTGTTTTAATAAAAATGTTAATACAATTGATTCTAACAAGCAAAGAATAAAGAAAATTAAACAAGAAACTTAGATGAAACAAATTTTAATTTCCATGTAAAAATGATTTAAAACAGATTTGGATGAGAAACACCTGATATAATAATTGACTTAATTTGGCACCGTCATGTTTCAATATAATCTTTCACCTGAATTTCTCTGCAAATCATGTCATTACTTTATAATTGCTAGGCTTGAAAAATCTATAATCCTATAAACGCTGCAAACTCAGATATTACACTGTGTTATGAATCTTTTTTATCTCAGCGATTTATCCACAACAAATTCCATGAACAAATAGAATTGTTAAAGGCGAGAATGGCCACATTAAAAATCCGTAATGGCAGTGAGTTGTTACTATGTTCAAAATTACAGGATTGTTTCAGAAAGTTCAACTTTGTAGATATTCCTGGGCAGTTGCTTTGTTCTTACAGTTTCCATGCTTGTAGTGTGTGGAACCAAACCTGAAACAAAAATCTATGTTTCCTCAGGGCGTATGTGGAAAACCATATTAAAGATCTTATTAACTAATATTGTTGGGTAAATACCCTTGTTAGGAAGAATTAACACTATTATTATCAGAGACTACATGTCCATGGTTGGATTCTACTGGAGAAAAGCAATGTCCATCCAGTTTCTGAGCAGGATCAAACTAAATCCATGAATATTTTGCATTAATTATCACGTCCTGTGCCGCTCATAAGTAGGCTGTATATTTATAAATGCACATAAGTGAATGTTGACCTTTTACTAATGATAATGGATGATTATATTAAATGAAAGATAATTTTAAACTACCAAATTATGCAGCAATATTTAACAAGGTACGTAGTATTACATAGATATGTAGAATTTACTATAAAATGATGCTTTGCATGCAACACAGGTGAAAAGGTCCAGACCAACAGCATAACATGTCTGATGTGCCATCTCATAACATGTCTATGTACATACAATATGCATATTCCAATTGAGGCATAGCACACCAACTGTGCCACATTTTATACACCATTGCAATGATAAAACAGGTTGATCAAACAAAATGAGATATCAGTTGTTAATAAGTGTTCAAATTTTAATTATTCTTATTGTATTTAACACCATCGATGATTTTACGTATAAATAGGGTATTTATTTGCACCTTGGATTTTTGGTATAGCATCACTATGTAAAAAGGTATGTGGACTGACAGTAGGGCCAGGCCAATATATCTTGTGGAAAAACATATGCTTAACCAAAGATTTGGTATTCCTAACATATACCTCAATACCTATTTCAAATTATACAATATCTCGAGAACATACACATAATTGCGGTCATGATGTGAAGTAAATTTTGTCAGTCTAATTGATTCGAGGATAAGAATTTAAGTGAAAATTTCATGCCAGCTGGTGGGTGGAAAATTAATTTCTAAACTCGTTTCTATAATTGTGCGCAGTTGCACTTAAAAACTTTTATCTAAAAACAATCTTAAAACAATCCACTTCCACCAAATTTAAAAAGAAAAGTCAACATATACGGTTAGCTTTCCATAGCTACACCAAGAAGTTTAAACTCATCTCAGTCCATATTTACAACATTCCAACATGACAAATACCCTGTGTCTTCCCGAGCAGCCAGTTGTTGGTTTGTCGTCCCATGTCCCTTGATACGTTCTCCTGCTCCCATTTCACCAGCCAATCTTCAAACTTCTTGTGAAGCTTTGTTCCAACCCTCTTTTGAATCTGGAAAAAAAGCATTTAATACAAATGAGTCGAACACTATTCCACAAAGAAATCACCAATATAGGCCTCCTTGATAAGCAACATGGTGATAAGAAAAGAATAGAGAGATGTGGGTAGAGTCGAGGTTTTAAAAAAATAAATTCTTTAAAAACATTTTTAAATAAGGCTTTAAATATATACCACTAAGTTGGAGCAATGGTATACACTATCAAATTGTCACAGCCTTGACAGCAAACTCAGAGTAAAATATATTTTTTGCTGAGATGATCGAATGTCATTATTTTATTCAACCAATTCAAAGTGCTTTGTTATAACTACATAATTAACCAAAAGAGCCAACCTGTCTAGCAGTATTGAAGCAAGAATGCCTGTACATGATATCCCCAGTACCAGGAGTGAAGGTGGTTTTGTATGTGCCAGGGTTGACCTTACATTGCAACCCACTACAAACAAACAAATTGGATTCTTCATCTTCATCGTTCTTTGCAGTGCGTCGTAGATGATTTGCATTTCTGGGAGAGGAACACAGCAGTAACAAAACATTTCATGCCACAAAAACTAAGAAAAAGTGTATTTTTATTGCAAACCGCATTTATTAAAGTGTTTTGTACAGTAAATCTGAGTGTATTATATAAAGGTTTGTACACTGAGAGATTAAGTTAACATGAGGCCTCACCTTTGGAGGAAGACAGGTTTCTCAGCGAGTTGTTCCTTCATCTGCGGAGTTACCTCCACATCATCAGATGCCACATAATGCTCCAAATATTCACTCCACTTCGTCACATCCAGCACATCGATCGGCGATTCCTCATCGGTGTCCAGCAGTTCTATCCCGACATGCAACTGGGTCTGTTTCTGTGGAAACTTTTTGTAATTTTTTTCGAAAATTGATACTTTGTGTCTGTTGCTAACTGGCTTTGTATACTACCGGTACTGCATGTATTTCAACCTGGTTGTTTCAAATACAGGTTATATGCCTTATGCAAGTGTGAAATGGTTTGGACAAACAGGACAATAAGTTTTTATATGACTATTGACTATGGATTAAACAATTCAACTTTTTTTGTTTTTTTTTAAAAAAGAGAATTTATTTAATTAAAAAGGTTTTAAAAAAAGTAGTCTCAAAATGATCCTAAAAAATAAATACATTACGTATTTATTTGTCTACCTGGCAAATGGTTAACTTGAAGCAATTTTCACTTGCTGACAAATGCTCAGCTTTCCGTTGATAAGCTGCTTCTGCATTTAATCTTCGTGATTGTGACACCAAAGCGCCACCAGTGGCTGAATTGTTCTCTTCTTTATGGAAGAGATCGAGAAGTTGGATGCAAATATCATCTTGTACGATGTGCTGGAGCTAAAATAAAGTGGAAGGGGGTGATTATTAAACTATCATGTAGGTTAGTGCAATTTTAACAAAGGGGTGACATAGCATGATTGCTTCACATTTATATTTCCGACACTTTCAACTATCAATTTAACCACAAGTATTTGGTTGTTATGAAACAACCAATTTGAATTGCAAAATTTTACTTTACAGCAAACCAAAAACGATCAGCCCATTTTTGCAATATTTTATCAGTCTACAAAATTCTTGAGAAGTCCAAGAATAATTTTATTTTAAACTCTAAACAGGGTAAGACAAATTGTGTCATTAAAATATAGCAATAAAGAGCAAATTTCAAACAATTTACCTGTCTGACAATGTTCTGTACCAGTCTGTCCATGGTGTAAGCTGTATAAGCATGGATGGTGAACATTTCCCTTAGTGTATCCTCATACTGTCCACACTCCATATTTCCATCCAATAAGTTGCGTACCATGTCCAAGAATGCAGGGTAATAATCCTCTACGCTTATATCATCTGCATCATAGGTGGGAAGTTAAGGGTAGCAGAAGTGTAAATTGCACCCTTGCATTGCAAATAATATTAAATATTGGGTGGAATTGCATGGTGTTGAAAGGTGATCCAGGTAAAAGGGATTCACCATAATAAGCTTAGACTAAAAATTGTTTTCTAATGAATTTATCTTGCATCTTGTTGTTATTGATTTGCCGTTAAAGTCTAAATTAATCTGCAGTTAAACTTGGACAACTGCGCAATAACTTGTAAACACAAGTTGTTCATGTACTGAGTTTAGTCTGGATCAGTCATTAGTCCAGAAGCAGGTTCCGTGAGAGACAGTGCAAGCCACTAGTCAAGCATATTTAGTTCTTTAAAAATATTTTTTACCAAACCCACTTATTTGTCGTAGTCTCAGCATGTCAGCTACCATCTCTCCTTTTCTTTCTTTCTTCTCCTTTAAATCTTCATCAGCCAGCACATCAGCTCGTCTGTTGAAAGCAACAATTACAAGGAGTCAAAACCAGTTCATTTGTGTAACATTTCCAGTTAAAAAAATCTTTGAATATGCAGGCACCTGACTACCTGTATTACACTTAAAAATAACTAGACATGCCCAGCAACAGTACCTGTACAACTGATCCATATTTTACATTTAATCATCTAGTAACAGACACCATCACCAACAAACTATCAATTTTCTACAAACCTTTGTATTGTAAGTAAACGTTCACATAGCACATGGTGCAATCGAACAAACAGATAAAAGTTTGCGTTGCCAAAGAACAAATGGTAACTTCCATCCTGGTAAAAATAAAAGATTGATAACATAATATTATTATTAAATTTTTAAACTCCCAAAAATATCTTTAAAAAAATGACCAAATAGAGGTAAAATAAAGGTAAAAATATACAGCTCAACCTACCAGCGCATCGTCACTCAAGTAGCCTCCAAGTAACTTTTTCGGACTTTTCTCGGCAAATTTCTCCTTGGTCTCTTCTCCATCTGTATCATCTGCAATGGTTGGGACTCATGAATCACGTATCTTTCTCCAATGCTATCAGTGTTCATATTATGTTGCAGAGCATTGAAAGGAAAGGTGGTTATGCGGTATTGTGTTATTTTACTGTGCGTAGTTGTATCGAATATACCTTCAGTTTTTTTATAAACACTAGTTACAATGGGAAATGTACTTTGAAACACTTGCATGCATTGATGCTATGAAATTTTATATAAAGATTTCTGAAAGAAACCACTTATTATAAAATTTATAAAAAATCAAAATTGATAAAAATTCTTTCAAAATTTCCATCATGGAACAAATTTTACAGATAAATGATAAAAGAAAACACTTTTGTGTCAGTAAAATTCTGCCGCTACAACTATTGAACAATCACGAAAGGTGATATACCTTCCTCATCATCATCGCTGGGTTGGTTCCCACGAGGGGAGAAATATAAATCGGGAAGCACTTGGTACATCACCTGCTTCACTTTCTGCTTGTCGTCCTTGTGGATTCCTAGGTTGTTTTGGGGGATTTATATAAAATATTGGACAAAGTCGCCAATTTTAACATTTAATTAATTTTTGTGCAGCTCTTAATGTATTATTGTAAAACAATCAAGTGTGGGTAGGTCTGTAAAATCATAATATATACCTAGTATGTTTGGTTAACTTTTAAAAATTGTGTTGTAGTGTAAAACTTTGAGGACATGTCGGCGACAATCATTATTATTATGTCTATATTTCCACCAACTAGGTATGATATTGGGTTTAAATCGTTGGCAAAGCAGCTTAATTGGCTTTTTTAGCCGCTTGCATATGCGATCATCGCAGTGTATAGATTACACAACAAAAGTAGACACATACAAAAATAAAAAATCTATTCGCAAATTCTTTTTAAAATTATTACCCGACCCAGATGTAGTCTTACAGCTACAAGGCAAAGCATGCTATCAAATGAATTTTACGAATAAATATCATCAAAAACGACTTACCGCTTTGCCGTTTGACATGGTGGATAATAAGTGATGCTGCATCATCCATAACTGTCTTGTCCTCATATTTAAGTGTGATATGTGGCCCATTTGCCACTGCTGTGCCACCACTTTCCACTGCTTCTTGTCTCTGTGGTTTGGGTTTGTGGTTTTAAGGGTGTAAAACATGTATAAATATAAGTATTTACTGTGTAACTTGCCATTTATACTCATGTGCTATCCATACGTATTCGTAAAATATGTAAATGTGTTTGCTACCTTAAAAATTCGTAAAATATGTAAATTTGTTTGAGCTAGCATGCAGATGTATAAGCAATTTATAATCTAAAAAAATGTCTAATGGGGTCACCTCATCATACAAAGTTTCAATCTCATTCACTAAGCTTTTCGAGCGCAGGAATCTGGTGTCGTTAGCTTTGAATGTAATTCCCTGGTGATCGAGTGATTTGAGGTAATATTTCTCACTCTGGTTGCGCCAGATCTTGTTGAACGCATGTTGTGCTTCCCTCCATTCATCGTCTTTCATTTTTAGTCTGGGTGCAAAGATTGGGGATAATTTTCAATGTACTGGAGTAATATGTATCTACCCATCATACACACACACATTATTAGTGCAAGGTGAATATGAAGCTCAAATTTAACCAATATATTACTGTATTAACAGCAAAATCGTTAAAAATTACCATTTATACAACACTGCACACTTTAGACGGAATACATAAGTATTATAACAATATAAGAAATCATTACACACATTTGAATAAAAATTAAACTAAATTTTGGTTGGAACTAGGTTTCACTAAATTAAATAAAACATCAATTGTGTCTCACCTCTTCAAAACAAGAGGAACAGCAACAGCCGGGTTTTTCTTCAATCCCTCAATGACATCTGGCGCTTTATCCCCGTAGATCCGGTGAATTGCTTTCCGTTGCGTCACCTGAGGGTGGGAGGAATTAGTGTTTGTACAATAACTATAAGATGAATGATATGTTTATCAGCATGGGTCGTCAGATTATCTCATGCCCATAGTCAGTTAGAGAGCGCATTATGCCTTGTTCATAAAAACAACTAGTTTCGAACCCACAACCATTTGCATTTGGTGCGACAGGTTACCATGAGCTAATTAGTTAATAAATCACCATGATTTTTGCAGCATATATGTATCAAAATTTAGCTTTAAAAAAAATGAATGACAAGAAAATAAACATGGTGGTTATAAATGTTAAAACTTGGGTTGAGCAATAGAAAAAGCACAAAAATTCAGTTAGAAATAGTGTTAAGGAAAAAATTACCTCAGAGGTTCCGCCGAGATAGTTATCAAGATGAAACTTCGATTTATCATCTTCTGTCATCCTCGATAACTTCTTATTGATTCCCTCTAGACTCCGGATCGCTCCCAAGTTTGTTTCAATCACCACGTCCAACTATCGTTTTTTAGTCATTTTGTTATTTTAGGACTTTTTACTGGATGCATCATGTATGTTTGATACATCCAGTAAAAACGCACATTTTTCCAGTACCTATTATAAGGATTTAAGGTAACTATATCTTATAGTTTTTCTCTTTTTAACTATTTTTCGTTTCACCACGACAATAACAACTCACCTCATATCTTTCATCCTCACATCTATAGATATGCTCCTCAAATGGAGTCTTCTTGGAGGTTACAAACTGGGAGTCTTCGCTCCAGGATGGGAAGGAGACCCATGTATCGTTGAGCACTTCGTGGCACAAATCGTCGCGGCCCGTGCACTTTGGTTGTTGGAAACTCGAAGGAAGGGCTCGGTAGCTTGAACCCAACCTCTTGAGCGTGGTATAGTCTGGTGGGGAAATGTGAAGGTATATATAGAACTAAAACAAGACAAACAGGAAATCACATATTGCACGTGTAGTGTATACAATATCCTACATCAGAATTTGGTAGGAAAATATAATTTTGGGTTTTCAGTTTTCACTGAAAAGTAAAACACACAAAAAATACCTTATGTATTGTTTAACCCAACACAACCAAATAAACAAGAACCCACCAATCTCCATAGCAATTCCTTCATGCTTCTCCTTGATAGGTTGTGGGGAAACGATGTCGGAACTCATCTCCATAGACGGACTCTCCTTGTACCCCATGAACTCCTTGAACCACTTAAAAAGCTCCGGGAATTTGCTACAAGAATTACAACATTTTTTTTGGATTACAAATACCTTTTTATTTATCTGCACAAATTGGCATAATCATTTACATTTAAATAAAAAATTACACTGATGATGATTAAACTTATAATCTAAACATTAGTTTAAACCTTGTACATTTCACAATTATTATTTTAAGGCTGTGATGTTTCTTATTCAAACCTTAATTTTTCTGTGATCAGCATAACTGCTTTGTTTACCATAGTACAAACCAAATTACAAAGAATATAATGACAATTAAAATACCAAAGTTTGCGCCAAAGTTGATCCAACCATCCACTGTATGTTTCTCAATAGACCATAATGTGAACTTACATGAGGAAAGGTTGGATAAGTTGAACAGTCTCTGCTCTCCCAATCACTTCGTTGTTGTCAGCAGCAAGCATCGGACGAAGTTTTCATACGCATCTGTACTTCGCAACGCGCGACGAACCTGTATCATCCAATGGTTTATAATTACTTCAGTCGGTTTTATTTGAGCCAACGTGCTGACTAGTTATAACAACTAAATCACACTGACATAGATATGGCAATCCAACTATGGAAATGCAATGTTCCGACAAATGGATCATTTTTGTTTTCCCATCCTCTGGTATAAACACGAGTTATGATTGTTTTTTAAACTAACTATACAAAAGTTGCCACAAATTTGTGAACTGCTGGGGAAGTGTTATTCAGGATATTTGAAACAATCACCTGAGTGCTTACATAGGTATCACATAGAATACAAAAAACTAAACTATAAATTAAAATTAAGTTAATGACCTGACTAACTATCTAAGTTCATTATGTTCTATACAAAATATACACTGCAAAAGAATTAACCAAAGGGAAAAATGACAAACCTTATCGAAGTAGGCAAATTCACTGAGAGTCCCATGTTTAGAGGCTTCTGCAAGTCCAACATCTTTCAGGGAGGAACTTTTGGTTCTCTGTGAAAAGACACGCAAATTTCGAAAATACGAATACTTTGTATTAAAAGATGATCTCGGCTTTTGACAGTTTAAAACACAAGTATTGCAAAGTACATGTCAAAGAACTAATTGTGATAGGAGTCTTGGTAGCAGTTAGATTAACAGATTTCTGTGATTTAATATTAATTTCTACAGCTTATTGTCATCTGATGGGATCACAGTAATATAAATAGATTTGTAATGTTGCTATTAAGAATTGAGTACTCCCTTCCATAGTAACACACCTTGCTACTTGGCGCAATGGTTGGGCCAGGTCGCTTGCTGGAAGGCGGGCCACCTCTATGTGATTTGCTGTTCGATGTGGCGTGAGATGGCTTCTTCACAGTGGATCCATGATCGTTCAGTATACTCTCTACTTTCGCAGATGGTGATGGAACACTGGTTGACTGACCACCCTGAAAGTTCAATTATATTTAATAAAACAATTGATTCGCAGTCGGTTTGTGTTAATATGTGTATAGCAGGGAAGGTAATGAGAATGATGTTGTAAATGGAAGACAGAAGTCAGATTATATCAAACTTTTATAATAAGAAAAGCTGTTAGTGTAACATGTACAGCAACAGTGTATGTGTTATTTAATTAGCAATGTAGCATGGGTTTGGGTAAGGTCAACATCTATCCCAATAGTTGTTAACTAATTTAAAAGTTCAAACCTCATTTTAACTTAGGATCATTGGCAATTAGAAAAAAACTTTTGCGCCAAAGTTAATGAAACAAATAAAGACAACAATCAATTTATTTTATAGAATCGATAATTAGGTAGATTTCTTTGACTCAATTTTTTTTCCCACAGTCAAGTTATTTAATTTAAGCATTCGGATTCTATTGTAGCTTTCAGAAATTTCCAAAAATGAGGTCAAAATTGGACAAGTAAGACATACATGGGTAAGAGACTGGGGCATCACAGCACCAACAGCTCCTCCAGCATCAGGGAGAAACTGACCGAACTCCCGGAGCAAATCTGCATCATTTTGGAACAATCGAGCAACCTAGAAAGATTTTAATTTGAGTAAGTATCAAAACAATACAGTGTGGTCTTTGGATTCTAGATCTTACTTTGCTTTACACAAAAAGGATATGCATTAGACTAGACATATAAAAAAACTACACTTTATTACAGATATTACTATAGTATTAATATTACATTCTACATTTTTATGCACACGGGTAAGCTAAATTAAATAAAAAAAATGTCTTTATAATAATGTTAACACTTGTAATGTAAAGCTGCATTGGATACTTTTTTATTGGATAAATGGGTCTAAACTAGTGATTTTTTTCTGTGATGAAAATTTTGTTATTTATAAATAATGAATCTTTTGAAAGTCTCAACCATTTAAAAAATATTCTGTCCAGTTTGTTGATCCCAAGATCAACATTTCTATCAACATCAGCCTACACATATTGCTTTTCACTAATGTGAAATAACCTGTGCATAGACTTCTGATTCTGATAATGAAGGAATGTAAGATCCATTGGAGTCTTTCACATTACGCTGTTCCTTCTGGTACTTGTGTAATATCTCCAAGAATGCTTTGTAAATGTCGGGCTGTCCTTGGAAACGATTCTGTAAAATATGTTGATTTCTTGTTTTACTTAGAGCATGCATGGGCAACCTTTTGTCACTGGGGGCCAAAATGTGCATTTGGAACTTGACTGAGGGCCGGAACCGTAATTGTGATTTTAAGTGTAAGCTAGGTACATATCTTTGTGGGTTTGGATTGTATTCATGTAATGCTATTTTACATGCAATGTGTTTTCAATTTTGTTTGCACAGGGATATCCATAAAAAAATGTATACCTATATTGATATAGGCAGCATTTTCACCATAAATAACTGAAGGGATAAGTCTAGCCCAACACGATTGTTGCGTCATAGGTCTGATTATGCCATTATTATAAAGCTGCCATTTCTTCGGCTATTTAAGCCGGACTAACGCCAAATTAATGATAAAAACCCAAGTGGCCTAAAAACACATAAATAAAGCGATTTTGAGAACGTAAGACACATTATATAAAATAAATGAATATTGATATATTACATAGGCCTACAGCCCTAAAAAAATTATTGGCGGGCCGGATTAAAAGCCTTGGCGGGCCGGATTTGGCCCGCGGGCCGTAGGTTGCCCATGCATGACTTAGAGAGACCAAAGTTTACTACAATTTTTTTCACAAAATATAAATAATTTATCTATATATATAGTTTATGGTAATGATGGTAATTTATAAATCCCATATACTATTTTTCAGTCATTTGTAAATACATTTGACTCATGCAATAAATTTTTCCTAAAACATTTGAAATCTAAGATTAAAACCAGTATTTCATAATAAAGTTGTTGAACTGGTGAGAATCACATTTAAAACTGTTTAATTGCAACCTCATTAAAAAGTTCAGGTTTACAGGTTATGTACATTTCCACATAAAATATGTCGAAAAAAACTCCTTACTTTGATTTTGTTCACATAGTTGATAGCATGATTGAACTCAACAGGTTGACCAGCAGCATTTGTTGTTTGTTGTGGTTGATTAGTTGATACTGCGGAGCTCGGGATATTTTGGCTGGCAGCTGTGTTGGTGTTTACTCCTGGGAATTTTGCATGATTTGAGTACAAAGATACCACAAGGAGTTTATATTTAGTTTAAACTATCTAGACGCATTCTTAGATGTGGCAAAACAAGAAAACTAACATGTCTTATAGTGCTCATGCAGCGATACAATTCAAGCCAATAAGACTCCGACGGTGATTAGTATCTGAGCTAAGAATTGTCTTTTCAATCCAAATATGGATTTTAATCACTATCCAAACAAATTTGTCATTTTGGTACAATATTACACATTAAGTGGTTAATAGATCCCGTTATCAACATAAAAATTTAAATTTCGGTCTGTTTAGGATTTTAAATGTAAGGATTGGTCGCAAAAAATGGTAAATTAAAAGGAGTTGTTAGCTTCAAATTTGGGAAGCCATGCAATAGACATCAAATGAACCTGAAGCAGTCGAGGATGGTGGTATCGTGGCTCGTGGTTGGAACGGGGATTGTTGAGCAACAGGAAGTTGTGGATGGTTGGGGCCGGGTGAAGAGCGGTGGGTCGGTAGTTGGGGTAAGATGGTGGCAATTTTTCCATGAGGGGTATGAACCTGGGGTTTGTAAGGTTGTAATCCTTGCTACAAACATATTCATAACGAGACCAATAGGGTGAAGCACATTACCGAATCCAAACATAAATACATTTCTTATTTTAATAGCCTATACGGGATATTTAATTCTGTGGCGAAACTAATACTATCTGGTTAACCAACATTTTCTTGGTGCTTAACCAGCATTTTAATTGTTAACTGAAGAAACAAATATATCCCTACTTCTTAGTCATAATTGCGAAATCAGATTAGCTACTGTATACTTTTTGAACCTCTGGTTTCAGTAATGTATGATCTATTTTGATGTAGGTTGGATTAAACAACCAGAGTTGGCCTCATGAGCATACCTGTATAGTTGTAGTAGATTGACCAGGCTCTAGCACTCCTAGTGGATGAATTGTTTGGGGGATCATGTTAGGCCCGGTGACGCTCACTTGATCATTTGCTGACACCTGAAATAGTGATTCATCGATTTATTAAAGTATTTAAGTCTATATAAATAATTCAATAACTCCGTATTGGGTAGACATTGGGGAAATCATGTGACAACACATATGTAACATGCTTAACCACTTTCCACCCCTGGACACTATAAAATTTTAAACTAAATATTTAAACAACATTTTGTATTCGGTGCGAGTGAGAAGTTGAATCCCACTTTCTTCAAGTCTATACACTTCAGTTCAGTTCCCTTAATATTTTACAAAGAACAACATATTATATTTGACTCACCTCAATTTTATACCCTGGTGGTAAGAATGTGTTGAATCCAACAATCAGGTCAGGATGGCCGTTGAATAAATGGGACACCCTTGCTATTACACCAGGGGTGTCAATGCTGTAAAATAAAAAGCAGAATAAAAATTTAACTTTGTTTAACAGACAGATGGGAAATCGCTTTTCACCTTGTATCTACAGCAGAGTAATGAAATAGTTCCTAGCCACTTTGTCTGCATATAGTATGGTTGGTAGTTTCAGCTTACCTTTGTGATTTAAATTCTTTCATAATATCAAGAAAGTCAGTATAAACTTGGGGTTGATTACCAAACTGAAACTTTACTTGGTCCAAATAGGACAACGCATCCTCAACCTAAAAACAACAAAATTTCAGTGAAACATTAAACTTTTTGCAATTAATCTTATTGCACAGGTACAAACATCGAAATACTTTGTGAGTCTACTATTTATTTATTTCCATGCATGGAAATTTACAATATGGAGTTTTAGGTGATGGACCTGCAGAATTTTATTACAAAGTTAGGAAAATGGGAAATTTTGCTAACGACAACCATGGAACAAAATATAAATAAAAATCTTGTTTAACCTAACTAAGACTGCAAAATCTTAGATTAATACAATAAAATCTAACCAACTGGAGTACACGGTTAGGACCAGGACTCTAAACTAAGTCAAAAATTCTCAACAATCAGTAACCACTATCGCCAGTCTAAATTTGGTCTGCAAATAGTACCGTAATATACTAAAGTCTTACTATTTTTATAATAATAATACTATATTAATATGAAAAACCTACACAGGTAATTATTTTAACAATGATTCAGTTTACAATTTACTTGAACACTTGCAACATAAACATTAGTACCAGCACCATACCTTTAGTTTTTGGAACTGATGTTGTTGAGCTTGTATCTGACTTGCAGTTTGAGGGGATTGAGCTAATGGGGGTTGGGCTTGACCATGACTGACTAATCCAGCTGCTAACACCTGTACACCCAGTTATCGTTGTGGGAAGTGTAGGTTTTGTTTGGATGAACAAAAATAAATTTTAAAGTTTTTAATCTTCATCCACGCTTATTTTTTATAAAATGGAATTTAACCTGCTTCACCAGGATTTCATAACATAACATCGACAATAGATTTACACAAAGAATACTTTGCATAACATCACTTATAGAAAGGGTAATTGGATGATCAACATCCTATTTACTTTTTGCAATAAGGGCCACATCTAGTCAAAACCAAAAATACCACGATAAAATAAAGTTTGCATTTTTTAAAGTTGTGCTACTTGTTTTATTTATTTTAAATTAACATGTATTAAAAAGCAAAGCCAATTTAAAAAAGAAGCACTGCTACGGTACACAATAAGAACTAGTTTAACACTGTAAGTAGTAATATTATTGATTATAGAGTTCACCTGCGAAATGCCGGTGACTTGTCGTTGTATTGGCTGAACAGGAGTAGCGATAGTCGACACAGCAAATGCAGGGCCGGGAGATATTTGATGCTGGGTTATTGCTGCAGTTAATGTATTCAAACTGCATCCTGGATCAGGACTGGCATATATAAAGAAAAGTAAAATTAAACTGTCTTGACTCGAAGTTTTTGATAACATGTATGTAGTACTTGTTTATAAATCGAAAGCCAAAAAAATTAAGCAGGTACCATGTACTCAAAATGTAGAATCATTGGTAATTGCAGAATATATTTTTATATCACAAATAATATTTGTAGTGTTTAAAATTATATACATCATATTATGCTTGTGATTGTGCTTTGCCAATTACGGTTTGGGTTTGGTCAGGTAAGCTTATTCATATATTCAAACAAAATTTATGCATATTCAAATATGCTGAATAATGGTACCGTATACTTGACTCCCTATTGGAAAGTTCGTTTTCTGTGCGCTGGATTTTTGCGCCAACATTTTTTAACCTAAATTTTGTGCCACACCAGTAATACTAATTTGCGCCACCAAAAACAAAATTGCATAATTTTTAATTAAAACTTTGAAATATATTGCTTTAAGTGTCAAAAATACTGACATAAATGTAAGGAAGTGTAATCACGCCACGCCAGCATGATTTTTGGAGTTTTCTGTGCCAATACCCAAAAAAGTAGTCCGTGCGCCGCGCCAGATATATCCGGCGACCGGCGCAACATACGAACTTTCCATAGGGACTTGACTGACACCTTTATTTAATGCAATAAAGTAAATAAAGAATAAAATACACATGTAAAGTTATTACACTTTTCTTAACAGAGTGCAATTTCAGTTCGGCTACGGTACGTTTGACAGTAGCATTGCTTTCGAAAATGCACGAATCGGGCAGAACTGTACAGTAGGAACACGGCTGTAATATAACTTTCTTTCCATTTTCTATTAGTAAAAATTCCCTGTTAGAAAAGCAATGACAATCACACTTACTGAAATGGATTAGTAGTGAAGCGTCGACTAGGCCGAGGTGGGAACGAAGCCGCAGAGGTTGTGTTTGCTACCGGTAGCTCGGATTTTGCTTCAAACTGGGTTTGCACAGGAATGTGTTGCTGAGGCAACGAAGAAGGGGGTATCGGCATGTGTTGGGGGAACATGTAGATCGGTTGGGATTGGGATGTCACTGGGACATCTTCAGATTTTATTTCTGACATTTTTAAACCATTGGTTTGATTTTTAAGATTATTAATCTGCATTGAATCAAAAAACATTACTTTAATACATTTGACAGTACCCAGTTTGCATTGAATAATAAAGTATAATCATATATGAAAGTGCTTTCTGTCTTCTCATAGAAATACTTAATTAGCATATCGAGTTTTAGTGAAATAAATTAAATACATAAATGAGATAAAACACGGTCTAGATGCATATTTGTAGCAGCATATAGCATGTAAATAGCATGATATAATGCATATTGCAGTACTGATAGTTGTTGTAAAATAAAAATAGAATCCATGCAGTTGAGGATAAAATACTGGAATCAGTAATATTAGAGACGCTGTAACACAGAATTTCATCAAAATATTAGGTAGTTAGTCAGATTACTGGAGCTATAAAGGTCATTCACGGGGATAAACATGAATATCCTATATCCTATAAAGGTCAGGACACATCGCTTTAGCCTTTGTTTAAATTATCACTTCTCTGGGTATAAGTAACGTCCTTAAGAAGGCATAACGACTAACACTAAAGACTAATTGACCCTCAGCTATAACTTGTTTTGAACGTGTTTGGAACCTACGCCATCTTTCTTGAGATTGAAATTTAAAACCACTGAAGTGGAACAAACATTTTTTTTACAACAAACCATTGAAGTGTAAACGAAAATTAAATAGAACGCGAAATAAAATTGTGAAACAAAAAAATACTTTTTGTGTGATCACCACGCGGGATATACTAGACGGATTTATCAATTTGCCTTAAAACTTTAATATTTGTTAGGTAACGTGGTGTTGATATACCAACTTTTTGAGGGATTTATTGAGGGTAATTCCCCGGGCCGTTAAAAACCAAGAAGAACTTTTAAGATAGGATAGGATATTCATGTTTATCCCCGTGAATGGGAAAACCTAGGGGGTTATCACACGGGCAATCGTCAGATCACCTCGCGCCCATCGTCGGGTTACCGGAGCTATTGCAGTGTGTTGTATATGATAGACACGTTCCTTCAATTTTGTAGAACCCATTAATCCGCTGGGTTCAGGCAATGTCCGTAAAGTGCCTTGCCCAAGGACACAACCGACTAGCTAGCGACCAGTTTCGCACCTGCAACCTTTCGATTGAAAGGCGACGCACTTAACCGCTAGACCACCGGGCCGGACTGACTTTTAGCTCTTTTTGAGCACACGCTTAAAACAGAGGTTCCGAAGAAAATAAATAATTACCAATATAAACCAGAGTAAATTAAAGAGATTTATTTTCGATGTAAACACCTTAAAAATTAAGATTTGTCCATGATTTATGATTGTCGACCGATTTCTAACTCATTTGTCGGGTCGTATGGCCGAATGAATACGACATATAGGCTACATATATCAATTACTTAAAAAACATTCTTGGCAATGTCAAATTCTATTCCGCTAAAAGTAGAAAAAACAGCAAACAAATACGATCGTTAACGCCATCGAAGCGTTTTGTCATTTATAGTCTACCGAGGTGGCATTTTTTTATGGAGACTGTCGTTGGGACTATGGTTAAAAACTAAATCATGCACTTAGAGCACATATGTAGGCCTACTACGTATGTTCCACATGTAAAAAACAAATCAAACGAAAACCGAAAAACTAATGTGCGTACCGTTTTCTTTTATATAGACAAAACAATACCGCCGGCCTCCAATATTGGTACAACTTCAAGCACTTTTTAAAACGTGCCTACACAGAATTGTACAACTTGTTTTCTATTCCAGATCGCCACAAATACCGAGTACTAAGAGCAGTGAACAGACACACTGAAGGAACAAGACACACAGTTCCTAGGGTGTCTACTTAACCCATAACCCTTTTTTACGAAAAAATAAGGAGTACATATTACCGTAAAGTTCAAAACTATAAACACACACTCTATAGAATCTATTGCGATATTTTGCTTGCTTACATATCGCATCAAATAGAATGGAAACACATTGATATCGTGCATATTAACCAACAGCTTATATCTCTAGTGTTTTATGAAGTTTATACTTGATGCCTATATGCATGACACTAAATCTGGTCAGACAAACCGCACAACTTTACGAAAGGTTGGGTTTATTCTTGATTACTTGCGACCGGGACAAAACACGCAGATTAATTCAATATATGCGGGCACGACGTAATTTACACCAAAATTAGCCGCGGCATTGGACACAGCGCCCAGGTTTCTGTTAGCTTAACCCTGCAACAGCCACGATTCTTAACTGTTTTATTAATCCATGCTCGAAAACAAAAGACCGCAAGGTAGTAGCGTGAGAAAAGGAAATTACATTATCAAACGCCAAAGTCTGCGGTTTTGTTAAACCGTATTTACAACCGTGTGAGGCGAGTTACATGGAAACAGACAACGACAATAAAACTAAGTTTAAAATAATAACGTAGGGAAAGTGATAGTTTCTCCAACAGCTAAAAAACGTCTCAATCATATAAAACAAAATGTGAGACTGGAAACCGAACAAAGAAAACCATCATAAGTCACAAAGACGCTTTTCAGTCGAAGGGTAGCAGGTTCCAATATTGGTACAAGTTCAAGCACTTTTTAAAACGTGCGCTGTACTAGTTTGTTAAACACTATAGAATTAAGCAGCACTTTTTAACGTGAGTTCCGTAGTGTAGTGGTTATCACGTCTGCTTTACACGCAGAAGGTCATGGGTTCGAACCCCATCGGAACTATTTTAAGTTAAGGTAACAAGATTCAATCGCCTTTAGTGTCGTTCCTAAAACGCGAGATCATCGATTTATTAAAAAAACCTGGCGTTTTCATATTAGGTCGTACAGAAAAGGTGCATTAACTCCTCATATAACCTCTGCCATATGTTGTACACATTCCATGGAATCCAAAACACAATGCTAGAGTAAGTCCAGATATAAAAATTCGTTTTAGGAAAGACACGAAACGCGATGAAATCCAGATATTTAGACTAGAGTAAGTCCAGATATGAAAAATAAAACCTCGTCCGTTGTTTGGTCCTAAATTATTCGATGATCCGTTACTTCGAGCTAACAAAGATACTAAGGTTGCGTTACCAAGTAGGCTACATATGCAACTAGGTCGTGGCTGGTTTAGAGGTGGGCCTAGCCTAACAATATTTTAACTGAAAGCTGGACATGGTTGCCGTAGCTATTCAACTGTACGGTTAAAGATGGATATATTGCTAAACTTGACTAAGCCGATTACCAGAATTAATTTCAATATTTGTTTAAAGAACCGTTAGGTATATGGCTCAAGGATACAACCAATTAGCTAATATTGGGTTTCAGGGTCGTACTTTTTTGTTTTATGGGCCGACGTGTTCCGATTAACCAATCCGGGTCTGATTTGTATGTTGTTAGACTGTATCGACATTGTTTCCGTCTATATACAGGTCTATACAAGCATTGTTTTCTTCGTAAATACAAGCATTGTTTTCTTCGTTTCAAAAGCAATAATCTTAATACTTTTGCACGTCAAACCAGCTCGAGAGTCAACGAACAGGCGTTTGTTTTATTATGGTGAACGTTGATCCGAGTCAGCTTATGAGAAACAATCAAACTTCGCCGCAAGCTTGTGTGGAGACCATTTCTAGTAACAGTTCTTTAATATTCCGCAACACTAACAGCTGCTCTACCTTTGGGATTTTGACTAGAAAGAATGACATGAATATTATCTTTGCATATTTTGCTAATTATGTAGTTTATTCGTACAACAATAAATCACAATAAGTCAAGAAATAAAACGAAAACATTTCTTTGGTTTCGCGACTTTCATTGTGACGTTACGTTAACTCACCAGGCGGATATGTATATGCGTACACTAATATTGCGTGTCGGTGCCAGAAAAATGAATGATCATGACAACGTGATGTGGGATTGTCCACCAGGAGGATTGGCGAATCTGGAGGGCGATCGAATGGCATCTCCGCTTTGTTCACCTGGACATATCCGGATATATGAGACGAGTGCTATACAGGTTTATTTTGGATCAAGTTTTTGTTATAGCGTATACATCACCTATTTATTTTGGATAACGTTAAGATACTTTAAATTTTAAAGTGGGATGATTTTTGATCAAAAGTAGCGATGTCTATCGTAAAGCGTACATCACCCATGGCTAAACGAACCGAGACCACGTGTTATAGTGAAGAATTTTAGTTTTTATACCAAATAATAAACACAAGAATGCCTATCATATTCTATATCAATTAAAACAATACTATACCTGAAAAACTCCAGCCCGATGTATGCATTGCTCTGTGGCCCGATCCTCTGGAGAAGCGCTCGGGGGTTGTTTGTTTGTTTCCTCCTGAGTTGTCAATCAAGCCATTGATGCCACGACAAAGCGATGAGTCCGGAGTTTGGACACGTCTAGTTTGAATTAACAATTCGTCTTTGGCGGCAAGCTTGTTGTATACCATGGGAGTGTTGGTCGGTCGGTCTAGTTGGTTCCCCATAGATTGAATGACGTTGATCTGTTATAATAAAATACCATGCAACGGTTTAGGACATGGTTGCAATTACAGAAATCTGTAAAGCAGTTAGTAATGTGATATTACATCTTTAAGAGAAAATGGGAGGGTGTTTATTTATAATTGCAGAAGCCAAATTATATGTGGATATTATCTGAAACTAAATTACCTTCCCCTCATCATATACGACTTTCCCGTGAGCAACCACCACTGCTGGATACCCCTTACTTTCCACTCCTTCAAACGAGTTGGTGCAGTCCAGTTTAGCTACAGTGAGCTCCGATGATGCGTCAGCCAACGAGCGTGCTTCATTTACGCGCCAAATCACCAAGTCGGCGTCTGATCCAATAGCAATGTGTCCTTTTTGTGGGTAAAGATTAAGAAGACGTGCAGCGTTCGAACTTGTGAGAGACACAAACTCGTTTTCGTCTATAATTCCCTTTTCCTGAAATTGAATAAGGGTTGCGTAAAAGCTAACTCTTATATAAATCTTAAGGAAACCACATTATCATATGCATTTGCTATTAGCAGACACGGCTTATGGTAACTTACCACTCCTGCGCTCCATACTGCCATCATGCGTTCAAAGACTCCATTAGTACCAGGAGGAATTTTGCTAAAGTTTTTCTTTCCCAACTTCGACTTGTCATGATCCGTATACACGCAATGGCCGCTTGACACAAATTGCAGCGCCCCACTGGGTAACACATTTATGCAAAAATTAATGTTTGTCAAGCTATCCTGGACAAATACTCCAAAAAAATGAGACTCAAGAAAAAAATGCAGTTTCAAGAAATATACAGTTTCAAAAAATAATATATACTAAATTTGAAGTAAAAAAACGAGAAACTAATGAACCATGGTGAAAAACATCTTCCATCAGTAAACAAAATTATGTATGTCTTTCACTCATTTTGAAACGACTATTAAAAGTACATGCTGTAGAGCATTCAGTTTTGATCTCACCCCGATAGAGCTTTCATCATACTCTCTTTAGCACCCACACGCAGTGGAGGCCACGTGACACACGAAGCGGCTTTATTCCACGATGAGCTAGAAAATATCGAACCATCCTGGATCAGGGATATAGCGAGCGCTTGGCCATACACCGGTTTACCTGAGGATTGATCGAGTGCGAGGATTAAGCGTGATATTTTAAGTTGGGTTAAATGTACTTTCTATTTATTACCACAAAGCACGACCATGTTCTGTTAGAGAGTGCTGGGTGTACAGATTATTTCTTTATATGTGTAGCTTATTATTTTAAAATGGAATACAGCGGGGCATTCACCATTTGTGTTTACAAGCTAGTTACGCCAATGTAACTGTCGAACCTATCACGATGTTAGCACTTGCTTGTTTTCGAGACGTGACCGCAGCGGTGTAGTGACATTTGTACTTAAAAGTAGAATTAAACTTCCACAAATAAAATAAATACACAAACAAATTTTTAAGTTACCTTTCAATCGTGCCTTGTTGATTAACTCGACTGCCTTTATCCCGGTGACGTTCCAAAACAACACAGGACAATCAACTTGACTAGAAATCATTAGCGCTCTATTGACTGCTTCCATTTCGACCTGCGACCATATACAATTAATTAAACAAATATTGCACTTCCCCTTCGAGTGAGACGATCGGAATATGTACAATACGCGCCTGCACCCAAACCAGGCATTTTTAAAACAATAATTAAAAAAATAATAGTCAGCAACGTTTCAGCTGTTTTTGTACCAGTGCAATGAAGCTTTCAATTGCAAAATGCACGTTTATTTTTTTGCGTATTAGCTTTATTGTTTTTTTTATTAAAAATAGTTATTGGGAAATTAAAAAATAATTTATTCATACCCTGGATAGAATAGAAAATAATATTAATGTTTATCCCTGTAAATGGGAATGTAGGAGGCGTCAGATCACTCCGCGCACACCGCCGCGGGTAGCTAAAGCTGTTACAGGGTGATGTGCATCGTTCAGATGTTCCTTCAATTTGGTAGAGATCATCATTCCCTATGTTCAGGCAATGTCCATTTGGTTCATTGCCAAATAGACTAGCGATAGCGCCAAAGCAAGAAGTAGTAATTATTATTAAATGCAATAGAATTGATAACATCATCTAATCACATCATCCAGACACCTGCAACATTGCAAAAACAATTTGCCAACTAATACTGCTATAGAACAAGGATGTAATCTTAATAATATTTTGTTTTTTATAATGTTAGTTAAGAATTTCTGATTTCATGAACAATTCATGTTGCCTCCAGAGACATTAACAAACATGAATTGACAAAATATGACGTCATGTAATGCATCAAATGTATGACTCCGGGCGTTGAACGAATTACTATCGACCACATCTCTCCATCAAGTTATAAAGTATAATGTCCCTATTCGACCTAGCATATGGTACTACAATCCTATTTATGTGCACTTTCTTTTGTCGTGCAAAAAATTGATGACATCACAGTCTACCGCCAACACCGGAGTTACAGTTTAGGATAGGATAGAATATTCATGTGTAAATGGAAAAACCCCGTGAATGGAAAAACCAAGGGGGTTAACACACGGGCAATCGTCAGATCACCTCGCGCCCACCGCCGGGTTACCGGAGGTATTGCAGTGTGTTGTGTATGATTCACACGTTCCTTCAATTTAGTAGAACCCATTAATCCGCTGGGTCCAGGCAATGTCCTTAAAGTGTCTTGCCTAAGGACAAAACCGACAAGCTAGCGACCAGTTTTGCACCTGCAAATCTTTCGATTGAAAGGCGACGCACTTAACCGCCGGGCTAACCGGCCGGACAAGTTTATTTGTTTATATGGACGCTAGTTTGTAACCCGTGATGGACAAGCTTAATAATTCTAAATGAATTGGTATCTGTCGGTCACATTGAGAGAGTCGAATACCAACTCACGAAGATGTCTGACCACTTATTGTTGGAATACATATACGAAGTCAAAATGTGAAAAACAAGATGGCTATTTGTTCAATAGCATTGATGCTTTATTAAAAATCAGTTTGTTTTGTAATACCTGTTCATTTCTACTAGTGAGTAGGTACTCCGGTAGCACGTGTCCTTCAGAAATAAACTTCTCAGTTTGCTTTCGTATTATGGACCCATTCTCAGCATGTACAAGAGCTATGCATCCAAGATCCCGAATGTGTTTGAAGACATCATATAGCTTAAAAAGAGTAAGAAATTATTTATTCGGTGTATCATATCATATCTCTTATATAACCCAATATAATAACCCATTTTTAAAATAATTGCCTGATTTTAAGTTTTTAAATGTACAGTATAGGCATTGGTCTTTTCGTGAAGAATGCAATATTTCGTCTACTATTTTGTTTGTTCTCATGGGTAGGAACACACGAAGCGCTTAAACGCAGGCATTATTTAGAATATCACGTGATTAATATTAAGTGACTGGACCTACTTTTGTTGTGTGTTAAACATGATATAGGCTTTAATTTACTTTTTGTTCAACTTATCGGTCCTTTCGGCTCAAGCCCCTACGATTTAAATCGACTCGCAAGGTACTGGCAAACAACTGGTTGCGATTACAACAACTTCTGGCTAACAACGCTTCACTCCGCCACGAGTGCTTTTCTGCCATGATATAAATCAGAGCACATTTTAGTACATTCTAGCATATAATTTTAGGATTTGCAATTCTATTAAAACGGTTTGGACGACACGTCTAAGACATGCAAAGTTCACTAAGCCTTTTCCCGGCTATATTAATTTTCAAAGAAGACATTGCACAAAAGCCCCCTGATTCCTTCTATTTACGATTTTGTATGATACCAGTACAGGGGTTATTCGACTTATTTACTTAGTCCTAATAACGCACGTCACTCAACAAGGGCCAAGCATATACAAGGTGCATTAATAAGCAAGAAATTAATATATTACACGACAAACTTACCTCTCCATCACTGAGTTGCCACTTTCCACTCATAAATACTCGGAACGTGTTGACCCCATGTTTTGAAGATAGTTTCGTCATCGCTTCCTTTACATCGTCGTCCCATGACGTCACGTCTACATGCAGACTAACGTCACAGCAGCTGGATTCGCACGATTCGGATTTCTTGAGGAAGGACGAAGCGAGCTTGCCCTTCTCTCCGGTCGAAAAACTCACTTTGAAATTAAAAAAAAAACAGGTCAAGAAAAGCTATAAATACCTTGCGTACAAATAAGCCTGTAATTTAGCATCTGACCAGAGGGGGTAACATTAAAGCTGGGATCTTAATTCTTTGTTTAAAAATTATTAAGCTCGGTCCTTTTTAAGCATTTGGAATATCTTTTTGTCACAATCACCAAGTTTATCTAGCGAAGTTCGGCGCAACTTTTACAAAACTACACACTTCTACAAAAAACGCTTATATAGGCGAAGTCTATTTACAAGGTACTTCCAACCAAACTAATATTGGGCGAGCAACCCAAAACCATACTGACTAAGATATATCTAAGAGTAAAAGAATTTTGTTTGTACAGTTACAGGTCACGGTATACCTATGGTGGTTGTCCCCCCTAACAAAGCAGCCCTTGATGCACTATAGCAATCATCCACTGACGTAACGTCAGAAGCGATGACCTCATCCAGCACGGGTGAATTCCCGAATTCGACGGCGAGATCGATACCTCCAGGAATAATTAAAGCGCCGTGGGCGTCGATGGTGGTAACGCCACCAGGGATAGTCAGGTCGATACCGAGTTGCCTGTAATAAGAGTATTCCAAATATGTAGAATGCTAAACATATCTTTCTTTGTGTTTATCTTTTAAATCAAACAAGTTAAATTGCGGGAAATTAATGACCTAAGCCAACAGCATGCAACTTAATATAGCATCTTTAAATCAAATAGGAACTTTTCTGACGACAAAGTATATATGACTTTTCTATAAATTAGTTGGGATAAGTATGTATTGCATACTAAAGAAATATTTTCTCTTACCTTATGACGCCATTCTCGATAAAAATGTCAGCTCTGGTTGTCAAATCCGCGTTTACTATTTTGCCACCTTTTATATAAAGCCTCTCGCTCTGTGATAAACACAATACAATAAAGTTGGGTTAATTAATTGAAACCATCTGTATTCCCAAGTGAAAGGCTAGAGCGGAGAGATATCGTCAGTGACTTTTGGTACCACAGCGGAGTTATTTCTAAGTAAACCGCGGAGCTATTTTAAAGTTTTCTAATAAAATATCTATCTTTTGTATATGTTTCATATGAACATAGAAATTCCATCAATTAAAGTTAAAGTAAACTGATACATCCATATTATATATTTGCTGGGCTTTACAGTAGGAATAAATCCTTAAACCTCACCTTGAGGTATGGGCCTCCATAAAATAATACATAAATTTTTGAAGCCATTGAACTTTAGCCATGTCTAAATTGGATAACAGTTATGATAACGAATTAAAATCGTGTTTTTTAACAAATCATATTACATACCGCAATTTTTGGAATCGTTTTTCGGGTTCCAGATTTGGTAAACTCCATTGATCTTTTTTTAATACAGATTACTTATAACCGTTGATATACAAGGCCCAACTACCTCTAGATGGGATACTCTACGTTTAGTCTCTTTTTTTAATACTCAAATAAAAAACCGGTTTTACAGCACATAAAGGTACTTATCAATGTGCAATCTTAAACTGGTATCAATATTTAGACCAACAACACCACGACCTTCTCTCGATGGGATCACGCCCTTGTAGAAGGTGCGGGAATAGCTGCACATAGATTGCTCGCGTGATGTTTGGGAAAAAGGAGAGTATTGGCGTTAAATTATTGATGGTGATCCATTAGTTACGTCTGCAGCACTTTCCTGAAATCTTATTTAGCCAATACTAACTGTCATTTTAAATGTATAGACAGTCCGCTTCTATATAAAGAATCATAGACTAAACAAAGTCATTCTTAAATATCGCAAGTGAAAAAGCTTATTTTAATTCATATGTAAACCTGCACAAGTAATTTTACAGACGATTTCTGATCCTGTTGGAAAGATCAGATCGTAACCACAGGTAGCCTTTATGTCAGCTACACCCACCGAACTAATATTTTGCCTACAGGTAAAAATAATAATATTTTGTAAAAATAGCACTACTTGTAATAATAATCGGTCTAATTCTGTTGCCAGATCTATGTAGTTCATAGGTTTACAACTGCAAGAATCATGACCGGCTTTGGATTCGAACCCTACCTTATCGTCACGCTATGCGACTTTTATTAGATAAGTCAGTAATCAGGATTGCGGAGTCAAAGCACGAAGGAACCATGGAATTTCTACGCCTGAATTCGGAAATTCCTAAGACTTGTATGTGCTTTCTACAAGAGGATTATATTTTCTCTATTACAGTTTGTTTTCCTACGCTACCACTAATTCATCCAGGATTTGTAAAACTACTAAAACTTGCTGTCGAGCAAAGTGGAAAAAATTTAGGATTTTGTGGTTACAATTTATTATGTGCAAAAGCCATGTGTGGCTGGAATACTATAGGTCGCAAATAACACATATTATATATATATATATATATATATATATATATATATATATATATATATTCACATATAAAGTCAGTTGGTTCTTACTATACTATTTTTATCTTGTTATATGAAACTTGTTATATTTATCTTGTTATATGGAATGGAACACTCAACCCATACAAAAGGGTGTTATGTACAAGTTTTACATCTATTGTACAGTTTAGTATCTTCCCAGTTTGTAAATCCACCGGTGGGTACGCACGTTATCGAACACTCAGCGCAAGATATTGCTTCTGAGAACTCGGCTCTCCATGATCGAACTGCAGAAGTTCTACAATCTTCCGTACTCCTTGTGACGCGATAGTTCGCATTGTGTGATTCGTACATATAAGAATGGTACTCTGGCTTGTAAGATCGACGCCGGCGTTTTCCAGCGTTACAGTTAGGCAACGCCACTCTGTCGCATTCAAGGCATGCGCAGCATCTATACCAGCAATGTCAGTTAAATCATTTAAAAGTAGAAAAAATAGAACTACATTTCTTTAATATGTCTGTTTTATCATGTATCAAGCATGAATGGTTTTCGGTCAGCAGCACGTTGGATCGACAATAGAAGATAACTGATAGAGAGTTAGCTGTATTATTAAGCACGTAGCATATTTAGTAAAACCTGCCCATAACCCAATGAATAGAATAAACACTGTAGCTTTGTCTGCAGCATAAACAGGGCACTAGAATTTTTTCGGTAACCCCAGTGTGTTCATGTGGTAATCGGTCGATCGCCTACCTATTTAATAACCCCATCTTACCTGAGTTTCAATCACAGGTAAAGTATTATCCTATACATGGCCCTTAAACAGTTTTTATAGAGGTGTTGATCAAAAATCTACTAAAATGTTCTAGCAATTTGGCAACTTACGCTTTTTCGTACGGCACAGCTCGAAAGCAAGGCACAACAAAATCAGTCCCCTGGTCGTCGCCGCTGCCGTATTCTGCAACGTATCTGTATTTGCTTGCATCTCCATCCGGCTGGAAATCGATAAAAAATCATTTTGACTTAAGATATGTCCTTAATAAGTAGCGTCTTTGAGCATATCAGAGACTGGACGACAAAGAGTCGTCAAACGAACGAAAGTCGTTTGAATATCTTTTTTAAAAGCACTTAAGACGTTATTGAAACTTATTTAATAAGCTTTGGTTTTGTCAAAAGCACAAGGTACTTTATTAGAAAGTAGCTTGTGATTCTTGCCACTTCGACTAATAAAGGGTAACTCAAAACCAACAATTCTTACAGCGGGACTACAAAATCTGCTAGGTAAATTTTAAATCGATCCTTTACAATCTTATATTCAACTGCAAATCATATATGAATACACTATATAGATAATGGAAATACACTACTGTTTATACCAACGCAATATTTAAAACGTACCGCAAATCCACCACATTCATCCAGTTCCTGCGTAACACCCTTGTATTTAGCCGAATTGTATATAGCAAAACCATCCAATGAAACTCCGATGATGTGTGCGCCTGTTGTCGTTCCACCGACGCAGCTGTTGTATATTTACGTGTGTGTAACTCAAAATTAGAAACCGTTAAAATATAGGATAGGATATTCACAACCCATAGGTTAAAAGGCCTCCTAACCAACCAAGCTTATCGGCAAGACAAAATGCATAAGATGCGGCCTAATATATTCAAAAGTCTTACTCGGGATTGGGAGCGCGGTGAAAATGGTAAATGTTGTTCCCTGTATGACCATTGCATTCATCAAACGTCCCATCAACCATGATATTTACATTGGCGCATTCTGCTTCGAGATGATTGTAGAAATTGGTTCCTCCCGTAGACATTCCTGGTGAGAAATATTATTAATATCATTCGGTATTAGGTTACGCGTAAAACTATTTTTGTGATTTGGCCGGGCTTTTGATCTAATCAATGGGGTAGAATATTAAATTCATGTTTTGTCTAAGTAAATGGAAAAAACTCAAGGGGTGTTAAGATAGTCCATCGGCGGATGACCGGGCCAATGGACTGGCTATAAAAGCTCTCACCTACAGTACCGAGCGGTGTACAGTACAAGTTATCTGTCATTTCTACATTTTTGTAAATCGTCATGGAATCAGGAGTTGCAACAGCTTCAACGTTGGTTCTGCAGCATTCAAGTTGTGACATGTAACAATCGGCTGGAGATAAATCGTAATTAAACAATTGAAGCATCTAAAGTCAGTTTTATGTCAAAGGATTTTTTTTAAAAGCAGTCGTTATACTTTTATTTATCTGAATAACACAATAAACGACAGGTCTTTTTCTGCTATTAGTTTGACAGGTAATTCCTGTCCGACATACAATTACAAAAGTTCATTGTTGTGTTTCTATGTATCGGTCACATATTATATGAATATAGCAGAATATTTATTTAACATTTTTAGTGACGGTTGGTTATTTTGATTGGCCTTTCAAACACACCAGTATCGTGCTGCGGGTACCCGGTGATAGATATCTTGTAGATCTCTACTCCATATTCGTCGATGTCCTCTTCGATTGTGAAAGCCCCATTTGTTATTGAGCCGTGTGTGTTTTCACTTAGTATCCGAAATTCTCGACTTGTCAGAGCAAAACTACAGGTGAGCAACGAAAGAGAGATGAGGAGAATACAATTCATTCTTCAATCCTGGATGTCATTTACCGAGTAATGAAAAGTCTGGCTTTGCACTATCTATATAGCCTGCGATGTGAAATTTAAATACCACAATAAAATGCCCAATAACACAGTGTTACGCAATACAATTTGTTGCCTTGTTTTTAAATTTAATGTCTCCTTTTATCTTTCAATTGACGGGATTGACGTCAGTGAACAATAAGTAGACGGGCAATTGTTTTATATTGATTGATTACGGTAGGTCGCACTGTCGCAGTTTGCGTAATGAGTGTTCGACATTTGTTTTTTTACACGTATTCTATGGAGAGTGGGTTTCGATCCAAAGATGGGTTCGTTTGACGTGTCGGCATATTAGCCTACTGTACCAAACCACTCAACAGATCACCTTACACCCGCCCTAATAACTGTTTTAAAAATAAAACTGCTTCAAATTTTGTTTGCCCTGGGTTTTCCGTCCACATTTTAATATATAGTGTATAATACAAGAACGAATAGACGTTAATTCAGAACAATAATAAACCATAATCAATAAGATGGGTTTATTCAGTAGATGTTTTTCTTTTACCATTTTAACCTTAAAGGCCGGATCCACCTGAGTGTTGGTTTGCGCGTCCCTGCTAATACTTTTAAGACTCTTAACATTTACTTAAATATTTTTTTTCAATGTCAGGTTAAACGGCCACGTCTTATTGTTATTTTTATATTTTATAGCATCTGTATATTGCTAACATGTTAACTGTGTTTTTGCTCCTTTTCCTGTTTTATTTTTTTACCCATACTTTTCTTCTAACATTACTGTAAAACAGGATCCAAAAAAATACACATCATTCTCATATGACCACAAAGCAACATTGTTTTTTTAGTTCAATTTTCCTGTTGTGTCTTAGCCTCCCGTTACCACGTGATGGAAATATGCATTTTAACTGGTTAGCAAAATTCATTCGTAATTTGTTTGGGATTAACAAATCTATGATTTGATGTAAACTAGTTTAGTGTGAAAAACAATGTTTATGATGATTAAAATTGTTGTTGTGGCACCGTTTCACGTCAACGATGTTGTACATTAGTCTCCGTGACGTCGTACCGCGTTTGCAGCTATAAAACCGCGTTTGCAGTTTGCAGCTATGTATATAAATGTCATTATAAACGATTAAATATAATAAATATAACCTACTCTTAACTATGTCTGGTATACCTCTCATTTTCCTAATATTGGAATTTTACAGGGGTAATTAGCTTATTAATTTATGAATTAAACAGTTTATTGAAGTTGCGCATTTTTGATTTTCGATACTAAACAACAACAAAAAATAATAATTTTCTAAATAGACAAGACAAAACCTATCATTGTCAATACATATAAGCAATAAACGTAATAAAACACACAAATTATAAATTTCAGTTTGATTTTGGTTTTTGTTCGAATGTGTTTGAAAAAACTGAATTGATTTCGGCAACCAGGTCAGTAGTGGTTGTAGATCGTCCTGACTTGCGGTAAGCTTGAGCTGCGCATCGCTTTGTAAGCAGGCATGCTGCATAGCCAGCTAGGAGAGTTGGTGGGACAGCACCGGCGCTGTGGAAGTGAAATTTCTTGATTTTGGCATTTATATCATGAAATTGCCACTGCATAGCCAGGACAATTAAAGCTTCCGCTTTCAGCAGACTGGTTGTGGGAATTAAAACCAGCCTCTAATTTGAAGATTGGCAGTGTAATGGAACACCATACATGTTTCTATCTAAAGGGACAAAACTTGAATATCCTATTATACAGGATATTTGTAATAACAATTCGACGACATGGTGATTGCCAAACAATAGGATTACAACTTATAAATAGCTTTTCTTGCGTGTCCTTTCACAAATAGCTTTTCCTTAAGACAAGGTATCTCCCTGACTTATACTGCTTTAAGCCTAGGTAATTTAGGGACCCTAGAAAAAAAGACGGCTGGATGTGTTGCTACCGCAAGAGTTCAGCCAGTATGTCCACTTAGTTGTTAATTTTATTTATAATCATTTTTTTTTTCAATCAAAGCCTCAAACGCAGGCTACTATGGATTTAATCCGATAAAAAATGGTTGATAAAAATCTCAAAATGGATTTCAAATTATAAACTCAATCCATTTAAGCGAAAAACTATTATATATTTTGCAACACCTGTTATGGGTCCAAAATGAGAAGAGAGCCATGACGCCGGATAAAAGATCACCCTGACCCCCACACCTGCGTGGGGATCCCGCTTCATTCATCGTCGCAACTGTAAAAAATGAGGATCAATATTAGCCATATTATTACTCAATGTAAAACATATGCTGTAAAACAAATACCGGAATATTACTGTAAAAAATGTGTATTAATGCAAAGAAGATTAATAGAACTTAATGTTACATTGTTGTTTATTAGGCTGTTAGGCCATGAGTATACAGTTTCACAAAAAATCCACTTGCATATCAATCACATATTTGTCGAGTTATCTCACAGGAGTATGGCCCATGTGTAAAGCTTATATACGATGGACCTCATGTCATGGTTACTACCAAGAAGGGAAAGCACAAGGTGGCGCTGATCATTTACTTCTAAAAGTACAAGATAGCTTTATAAAGTGCAAAATATATTTAACAGGAATACAAAAGTAAAAAAAAGCTTCAATGCTGCACAAAAACATAATTTAATATTAAACCTTCATTTCCAGCAGCAATTATGTCAACTAATCCTTTCCTAACAATAGTTACACCTCCCAATGCTTGGCTCAATGCTATGGTTTCCGTGATTGAACCACTTAAGTCTTCGGAAGTGCACGGGAGGTTCTGAGAGAAATTTTATATTAGAAATTGTATAGATTGTATATTAGTCAAAGCCTAAAGCAGCAAATACGCACTGTTGAAAGCTTGTGGATTTAAACAAAGTTGTTCAGTTTTAACAATGGTTAATAAAGGAATGACAGTAAATTGGCAATACATTTACTATTATTCTTTATATTATAAAGTGTTTTTATTTTTAAGGCCTGGCCCTCCTGCACTGCTACTCTATACCAACTGTTAGAAACTATTTAAGTACAACATAAAGCATACCATAGGCCAGTTTAAAAAATTAATTTAAAATAATACCAGCGTTTTAAAATAGTCCAAGCCATGACAGCTTTTGTTGTATCATTTAGCTATCATCTTGATTCTTAACACAGATTTATGTTGCAAGAATATTTTGCATCATCATATCTGTCATGCAAACGGTTTAACTCAATGTGATGTTATCATTAAAGCGTAGTTAGACAATGCACCATATTTATGCGACAGTACCTACCAATGCTTTTGATAACCTTCGAAATTCAATGATATTTGGAGTCAGTATTCCCCGTGTGTAGCCATGTATTATACTTGGCTCTTTCGTGATTAAGAATAATCCGTCCTTAAATGGAATAGAATCCTTTTTAACATTTTTTAATATTAGAACCACATGAATTTATAGGACTGAAATCTAGCTTGTTTGTAAGTAGCTGACCAAAAAGTTTCGTTTCTTTCATGATTATGATATCATTTACAAATTCATAGTGAACATCAATCAGTATTATAAAACATACCATGATACCAGTAGAAATATTAATATTTAACATTAAAAATTTAAAATTCAAATATTTAATGCCTTTAACGTGTGAGAAGAAGAACAATGGAAAAACTATTTTCCTTTACATTTGTTAACTCACGCCAACTGCAACTTAATCCAAATTCATACTGGATTAAAAGTGTTCGGTGTACATTTTATACGGACCGTAGTAATACATTATATTAGTATGAAATATTAGCAACATCTTTTGTACTGTTGCTTTTAAATTTTTAATGACAACATTGATAGACATTAAATAGTAGTCGATTACAATAACTTTAATAAAACCAGACATTTGGATTATACCAGACACGAGTGTTATATCTGAAAGTATGCAAACCTACAGCATCAATAACCACAGGAGTTTCATTCTGCTTTAGTGCCAATATAATATCTTTAACAGTGCTCAGTATTGAATCCACTCTGCCAAGGCCTGGACCAATCACTACAGCATGCAACCTCGGAAGCCATTCATTGATTAAGTCAAGGGCTTTCGGCGCATCCCTGGGGTAAGAGATTAGGGGTAAAGTTTTAATAAGATATTGGGCAATTTTACTATTTTCATTTTAAATACATATCAAATGTAAAAAAATAAAACAGGCATGGCCATTAAACTAGTGTAATATTATAAAAGTGTTAAAAATAATTAATTGGGATCAAGTTGGCAGCTTAATTCTAAAGTTTAAATTATCAGAGACAACAAAATTATATGTACTGGAACAATGTGGTGCAAGATAGTGGAAGTGTGCAGTTAATGCATCATGCTAATCAGGTTTCAGCCAATATTGTACATGGTGGTGTCCCTTAGCAAGGTGCTTAACGAATGTTGCCTCGAACTAGTGACATCATTTAAGTCAGGGGTTGGCAACCTTTTCATAGTCGCGGGCCAAAACCAAACTCAACATGATCTCGGCGGGCCGTAATAATTTTCTCAACTCCACATCAACTTTTCTATTTTTTGATAACTTTTTAAGATTGCAAAATCAATTAGAAAAATATATGTTTACTACCTAGAGTATTATCTATCGTACAGGACTTTAGTTTGTAAACAACACGAAGCAAACACATGAAATAGCAAAAACGATGCCTGTTGTGTCATAATGTTACATGTCATAATATGTGTCATGACGTCATAATGTCATAATATTACAATTGGATTGCTTCTACTCTCACTAATGCGCATGCCAACAAACACACTTATTGCTTTCTCTCAAAACATTTTCTTTGTCTGCACGCACACATTCTCAATAGACACGGTCAGGCGCATTTTTTATTATTGTCGCATAGATTTTTGAAATTTATCAACATCTAAGATTGCAGATGACACAGTGGGCCGTATTCTATTATACTTCAGTAAGATGTCTCGGGCCGGATGATTTTGCTTGGCGGGCCGTAGGTTGCCGACCCCTGATTTAAGTCATTTAAACTTTCATGATAAAATAAGAAACATGTTTTAATGACTTAATGCAATTGTGGCATACGTCTTACCCTCAGATATACCCACAAGTTTTATGTCTGCTGGAAAATCATATCTGATATTGCAATTTTTTCCATAATATGTGTGAAGGACATTCCTATGTATCTCTTTACATGGGACAAGAAATGGCTTAATACCATATGGGTTGAAGACAATGTCATAGTTGGTGGTTTAACTTTTAATCCAGTTTAAGCATCTTTTGGAAAATGGCTTTTAAATGCACAACTCTTCGGCAGATGAAGTGATTACATACTAGTTTACCAGACTATATACAACAAAGCCAACTTACAATAATGGATGCACAATAAGTTCAGGACTATATGATTTTATGACTGGTGATGCAGATTTTGTGCAGAATACATGAGCTAGGTCAGCACCCTGCAATTAAATAATTATTTTAAACAGGACCTCTGGTTATGTTGTTTATATTCTGGTAGGTGAAGAACTTAACACTAATGGTTTGTTTTACAATTCTATCACTTTATGTCTATTTTTTAACACTTAAAAATTTTTGCAACCGTAACACTGGGTTGGATTAAAGGCAGTATCGTAAATAATATAAAAGTGCATCCTACAAAACTACTACAAATTTAAAGTGATACATTTAAATTGATACAAGATAACTAAATACAAGAGGTTAACACATGATCATCATTATGATGTCATAATTGTTCTGTTATGCAATAAACACAAATGAGTAATTTGATGCAAAATTATGATTTCCTGCTTCATTAATTATAACACTAAATCCTTGCCATTTATTTTATTGTGAATGTTGTAATAAAACTAAGTGTAAGGTAGTTATTACAATAAGATCAAATGTAATTTTCTGCATATCAACATTTTAATGTTTATCCAGTTGCGAAGTCATCCTTTTCAGACGGCCAATCAAAAGATTATGGAATTGACAACTATAATCACATATGTCCTTTAATCAGTTGACATTGATTCGACCCAGTGGTTTAATAGAATGAACATAACTATTGTAATATTCCCAATGTATACATACACTGCAACAGTTCCAGTAACCCAACTGTGGGAACAAAGTAATCTAAAAAACATTTGTGTTACACCAAAATTATGCATGTTATTATTAAGATTCTTGTATACAAAGACAGAATTTTAATTTAATGCGGTATTCAGAATAATAATAACTTACAGCTTTCATAGCACTAATTGCTGCAAAATATGGTGCTCCTGTGTACCTAAAGAATATTAGAAATTTAACAAATTTATACTACTAATGGCCATGTGGTCATAAAGTAGAAATATCTTGTTGCAAAAATTTTGAAAACTTTTGTCCCCATGATTGGATGATAAAGCAAAGGGGTGCAATCCTTAATATAAGAAGCTTATATTGGCTACAATACACAAGATAGTGAAAACATTGTGGTATTATAATGAAGATAAAAGGCAATGATAGTGTTCCAGATAACAACTCGGCTAGATGATAGGATGAATTTCCTTAACATTAGGAAAAAAGCATTTTTTTACCAATTAGTTCATTTTGGTAAACTAGTCACTGAGAAATTATTACAAATTGCAAACACTCTAGATCAGGGGTTCCCAAACTTTTGTTTGTGGCCCAAATGTCTGTTTAATAGCGAGTTTCACCAGGTGCTGTAAACTTCAGCACAAACAAATTCTATAAAAATTTAACTCAAAAATTATTTAATTTCACTAAATTAAATTAGTATTTAGGTAATTTTACTAAATGTTACTAAAAAGTAAGCTAGTTCAATAAATGGCTACTAATTAATTCCCGTGACTCACATGCTTGACTACTCAATCTTCTACGCAGTAGCTAAACCCCATTGTTAGAGACAATAACCTTTTTGCTCAATAATCATGATTTTGCAAATATTATGTTTTACAAAATAAAGCATATACTAACTACAGTTAAAACAGTAGAATCGGTTCAAATGGCTTTGTGGCCCATTCAAAATGTCTTGGTGGCCTAGTACTGGGCCATAGACCAAAGTTTGGGAACCACTACTCTAGATTATTAAGGTTATTATAACAAAAAAATATTATTTTAACTAATTCATACTAATGATAACATAAAAAAATTAAAAATGCTTGTGTGTTTGTAACAACGTTTCTAACAATGTTTTTTATGCAATAAATAATTTTGACATCACAAAACATACTCCTCACTGCCACCAACCACACCAATACGTCCTGCTTGTCCTTTGTGTTGCTCAAATGACAACTTAGGTATGGCTTTACGAGCAGCTTCTAATACTAATTCATCTTCTTCTTGCATGGCTGCAAGTTTTTGAACTTGCGAAGTTAATGTTGTTTTAAATCTTCTGCAATATTGATTTTTATCTGTTCACAGAATAAAGACAGCAGTTGAAAATAAAAATTAAAAATTATCATTTCCCTCTATAAAAGAATGAGCTGAAGGCTTAAATCAACTCTTAGGTAGGATAGGATATACATGTTTATCCCCGTGAAGTGTAAAACCAAGCGGGTTAACACACGGGCAATCGTCAGATCGCCTTGCGCCCACGGTCGGGTTACCGGAGCTATTGCAGTGTGTTGTGTATGATAGACATGTTCCTTCCAATTTGGTGGAACCCACTAATCCGCTGGGTTCAGGCAATGTCCGTAAAGTGTCTTGCCTAAGAACACAACCGACTAACTAGCGACCAGTTTCGCACCTGCAACCTTTCGATTGAAAGTCAATGCACTTAACCGCTAGACCAACCGGCCGGACAAGAACAAAGAAATTAGAATAGAAAATGTATAAGAGAAAACACTAAAATAAAACAAAAATTAAGTTTAAGTAATTGGGTCATTAAAAAACACTTGTAATATAATAAAATTGAAATAAGGAACTTTAATAATAATATTCTAAGCTAAAAATCCATTGTTTTAGTATTTCTCTGTATTTTCATTACATAACGTTTCCATTGTTGTGTTGTGTCGTGATTGAAACATCAATTTTATATTTCTTTACATTTAATCCTCTGTAAAAATTATTTGTATTAAGAGGCTTAAATCGTAATGGAGTTGTGCGCTTAGTGATTAGAAAAAAATGTTTTTGAACTTAACGCTGACGAGGCTACTTTAAGGTATAGTATAAATAACCCAACATTATCGCCTTTTACCTTTTAGTAGTGACTTACCTCCTGCAGTTTCTTGAAATATTACTTTAGTGTTGGGCACAACAGTTTCCAGTACTCGTTTGCAAACTAAAATCGTCCTCATAACTGTAATAAATACACCATATAACATTCAATGCAAAATTAATACTATAGGATAAGCAGAACAACAACAAAAAAATATCAATATTTCATCTTGCGTATATGGGGATTTTTCGGGGGAATTTTCTAAAATGATACCATTTTATTATAATTTCTGACTAGTGATTACATATCAATTAATAAGAAATTTAAAACAGAACAACGCAGTTTATTACCATATTTTCCCCGGAAGAAGGAACATATCGGATTTGTCGGTTTTATTTCTTATACTCTATATTAATATGGCTAACCGGCATAGTTTAGTAACGAGAAAACAAATTTTGAAAGGGTTAATAAACACTATTTTTATAGGACTTCCCAGTCATAAATCGTTTGAAGATATACATACACTTTAACTTAATAAATCTCAAATGAGTTGGCTAATCTCAAAATCTATAGTTGGTAGCATTCCTTTATAGATTAAAATGACTTGGCTAATCGAGTTAAGAGTCAGAAACAGTGTTAGCAGGATAAACTGGCAATGTAAGTTGGTAAACTGAAAGTTTAATGCTTTGGGTAGGGTTACTTTTTGGGAATATTACGTAAAACAGTTAAAGGTGGGTGGGTATGTATGTGGCGTATCGCAATATAGCTTATTTTTTGTTTGTCCTTTTTCTTTTTTATTACTTTCCGTAAAACAATTAAAAATTGGAATTTTTTTTTTAATTTAGCCTTGATTATAATATTAAGTGGGATGCCGGCATCAAAACAGGAATTAAGTAGGACCGTATATGTCCAGGTATTTCCTCTGGAATAATAGTTCTGCAGTCTGAAATAATAGTAAATTTATACAAAAAAGAGAAAAGGGGAATTCCCCTGGGAGGTTAAAAACCAAAACGGTATTTTTTTATGAAAAATTTAGCTTTCTGTGGCATAGCGCTTGAACGGCTGCTCTAATTTGAATCATATTTGGTGAAAAGAAAGTGTGTTAGTGACTGCTTTAACACTTAAAAGAAATAAAAAAAATACCTAGGGAAATACCCTAAAAAATTCGATTTTGTACTGAAATCATGATTGTGACAGGCATGCCATGTCGCCTCAAC
>CH003341.1:37895-153669 GCA_000149265.1 Ciona savignyi | reverse complement strand
CACAACATCTTCGCCACCCCCGCTTTGGAGCTTATTCTTGCGACATTTCAGATAATGTTTGTCTGCATCGTGCACTTTCATTGCTTTCCTTTGATCAACTTGTTGAATCCGTGAATCTAAACTTTATCTTGGCCTTCCAGTATAAAATCCGGTAAAATTCCCGTGAACAAATTGAATATGTCGCTACCTCGTGCTCGCAAAGAAGGCATGGAAATTTTTTCTTCCAGGACATTTAAAACTTTCTTCCTCGTTTTCTTTAATTGACTTTCAGTTAAAAACACCAAAGAAGTGAAACTCTCACCTTGGGACGAAACACTGCATAATGTTGCCTCTCCTTTCGATTCGCTTTAAAGGTGGAGAAAAAAAAAATGTTAATACTATATTTCTTCTGGTTATTTCGGAAATATATTTCAACTGGTGGTAGGATATAAAATGTGTTTGGAATTTAAAAAATTTGGAATTTGTGCAAACGCTTTAGTTTATACGTAAACATTTGTTTGTAAACAATGGATATCAATTACGCCAACGAACATATTTACCTGCACCAACAAACTTTCACTAGCTTGTTTATGATCTAGATGGTGTGTATTAAGTTCGGGTATTCCCAAGTCCCGTAAGTGCACTGTGATTATTTGTTTCTAGGCCTACAAACGCGATGACCTTGGTTAGCCTGTTACAAACGAAGGAAAACATTTCAGCGGTAGATATGCAAAAAAACACAATACAAATTACAGCGACTATTTAATGTGAGTTTAAACGCGCATGGATTTTTTTGCGTGATATATAACAGACACTGAGTCGAATTTACAACGTTGCGCCGCAATGGCGGAAGTCGGCGCCCATGGGTGTATGATAGACACATTCCTTCAATTTGGTAAAATCGATTAATCCGCTGGGTTCAGGCAATTTCCTCAAAGTGCCTTGACAAGGACACAACCGACTAGGCGGCGACCAGTTACGCACTAGCAACCTCTTGATTAAAAGGCAACGCACTTAAACGCCAGACTAACCGACGGACAGATATATATTCATATATTATATATATATACGACACAGTCTAAATGTGTTTTACAAATGGTGTGGGTTAACGCTTTCTAGTTGTATTTTATAATTGCATATTTAATATTTTGGGAATCTCCTAGGTAAATTTTATTATTTTGCGTCACATGTAAATTTGATGCTTTTAAATTTATTTTATAAATCTGCACTATTATTTTAATTTAAAATAAATACTCCTTGTGTCGATAACAGATGTACAATTAAAAAAACAAATTAAGGAGGTGTTGTTTAAACCTGGGCAAAGTTGCATCTGTATTTATGGTTCCATGACAACTGAACCCCTTACAACTGAACCCCTTACAACTGAACCCTTACAACTGAACCCTTTACAACTGAACACCCACAATTAAGCCCCTTATAACTGAACTCCTTTTAACTGAACCCCTTTAAACTGAACCCCTTCACAACTGAACCCATTTCAATTGAACCTCTTTACAACTAAACCCCCTTTTCAGTTAAAAGGGTTTTGTTTAAAGGGGTTCAGTTGTAAAGGGGTTCAGTTGTAGGGGCTCACTTGTAAGGGGTTCAGTTGACTGGTCACCGTATTTATCGATATGGTTGATTAGGCAATTTGCGGTTACCATTGTTTCTTAAAGAAACCGGGTCAGTAATGGCATTCATAAAGTCTGTATTGACTGCAAAAAATCTGGTTGGTCACTCATAAATTTTGTACTGCTTTTCTTTGTTTTTCGTTTTATGTGTTTGAATAAACCAGTATACAAATTTTTTTCTTAAAGTTTCAAGATGTAAGAAAAACAATATTTTGATTTCAAAATCAAATTCCAGCACTGATAAAACCAGGCTTAGAAGACCGGCTGTTATTGGGGACTCTTATGTGATCTCTGCTGTAACAATCCTTTTTGCTGTCAAGATTCGTTGTTACTCCATGACGTCCACGACAACCTTGATATATAATCGTATTTAATAAGTGTCATTTTATCCAATTACATTGATGGTTGTGTCATTCGTATCCTGTCGGGTGAAAAAATTATCATTTTAAAACTTTATTCACAGTCACTAACTCATGTGGTCTAGTTGAAAAAGCTTTTGCAGTGTGTTGTATAATATTTAGATGTTGCTAATGTTTTATTTTCAAACTGTAATATGCTGGGTTCAGGTAAAACACAAACAATCGACAAACTACGTACAATCTTTCAGATGAAAAACTATGTGTACATTATTTAAACTCAAAATCTACTCAAAAAAATAATAAAATTTAAAATAAGGACATCTCCTAAACCAGTGGATTAATGGGTGATACTAAATTGAAAGTCAACTGACAGTAAACATGACGTAATCTGATTTTTGTGTTAACATCCTTTGTATTTTCAAATTCACATAGATAAAAGATGATTATGCCATCCACATGAACATTAATTGGGGCTAAATAAGCCATTTTACATTCAAAACATACCCGTTAATCTGCTTGCTGTGTATGCATCAAATATTCCTTTCATCATGGTCTGCATACTTGTTGTTGGAATGTTAGAAATGTGAAGTTCCTTCAATAATGAATTAAAGTTCTTGTGCTGAGCTTTGGACAAATTCCTAAAAAGTCAGTTATTTTAATAATTCCTGATTCTAAATACAATGAAAGCTACTTTTATGGCTAACAATGTAGCTATAAATTGCAATGGTCTGTTTAGTTTAGCTTATGGCTATGGTTTGTAAATGAGAATATAGAATTTATGTTTAGAATCCAATATGTTATTGCAACATTATTTACTTTTGCTTCTTTTGCGGGAGATAGGTGTTAGATGACCGGGACTTATTATGTTATGTAGGAAGTCATTTTCCAAAGTAAAATTTGTTAAACATATTTTAAATATTTCTAGGATACATCTTTTCTGCCACAACTGTCTCTGAAGTATTCGTACCTCTGAAGTACTCGCAATTTAACACGAGAAGAAGTTTAATTGACCCTTTTTTACAAAGCGTTTACATGTAAATATATTTTAAGAGGAATATTTACCCAAACAGTAGTTCCCCAATCCGAAACAACTAACATTTAAAAAATTTTAAAGATGGTTTAACTTCATGCAATCATAAAGAGAATCAATGATGGTTAAAAGTTCAAATAGAAATACTTTGGAGATATAAGGTACAAAACATTTTGTATAGAAATCACACGAACCAGTAATAATCTTCTTTAATAGTTTCAACTTTTTTCCGAATGTCATGAACATTTTCGAAAGTTTTAGATTCAGGGATGTCAATACGAGGAAGCCTCACTCCGTATGCTGCTATATGTGGGGTGCTCCAACCTGGTTGTTTCTGCATGTTCCGATTCGATTTGTTTGTGGCTGGAATTGGTTGTACTTCATTATCTCAAAGTATAGTAACTGTGTTAACGCCGAAGCCTTTACAGTTAAAAGGCTTGCAAGTGCAATATTTTACCATTACTCTCATTTTTTAAAGAAAAAACTGTTAAATCAGCCACAGTCGAAAAAAATAATAGACTTTGATCTTGTATTCAATAGAAATTTTTGCTCAGTTATACTTTTGGTGGATTTTAAGTTTGTTTCTAAATATGGACATAAATATTGTCATCTTTTTTATGATACTGGGAAGCTTAACTGAAAAACTTAAACCTTTAGAAACAGACCATGCTTAAAATAACTTAATTGTGACGAAAAAAAACAACAAAACAAGTATAATTAAATACACATTCATTTTGTAGACATTTATCAATTATTTCAAATGTATTAAGATGGCTTCTGTAGCCGAAATGTCTGCAAAATACATGTTACTATATTGACTTTAAAATATATAGTCAAATATATATCTTACTATTGTAAATAAATGGTGAATTGAAGTTAATGTCTAGACACTTAATCTTACAAATAGGCGTCAATATAAGTTGAATGGGATGAGCGTATGGACTGTTCCTTTTCTTATCATCCCCTTCATTCTGAGCAAGTTGTTTGATCGTTTCAATCTGATTGAATATTTCTTTCTCAGTAAGTCCAAGTGATCTAGCACCTAGGAGTTTATTAAATCATAAATAAATGCAGAGTTTTAATAAAAAAAAATGTGGATCATTACATAGTTTTAAATTTGTGTGATATTTTTTTAAACATAATTGCTACAAAACCACAGGTCATTTAAAATTCTAAATTGTTTCCATCACTTCACAACATATACAAATACAATTTCTTTAAATATATAAATATAGAATGGTACCGATATTAGCTTCTGTGCAATCTTTCACACATTATTTTCTTATAAAGGGTGTGTGATGTACCGGTATATTAATATTACAGTGTTGTTTCTAATTTTACACCAGTATTCATCCTGGGTATTAATTGTTCTAGAATAAGAGCAGAAATTCTAGGTACATAACTGGTATTCCAGAATACTCTCTTGTTACAACAAATTAATATACAGAAAAAGTCGGTTAGACCAAATACCAACCAACCATTGGCGTAGTGGTGCACCACATGTGCAGCGTGCATCAGTATATGCTTCTTAGCCACCTTTCGTAACTTCCTTGTGTAATAACCAACAATTTCAGCACGTTGTGATTCAGCAAGCACACTGCGTTTGATAAATTTCGACATCACCTGTTTAATATCCAATATTATCACTTTTGATTGATTAGAAGTTTGCACTGACAACATTAATTGATTGATTGATTGATTAGAAGGTTCCAACCAACACCCATACCTGATACATCAGGACGTTTTTGTCATCAGGTTTACCAGGTTCCTGGTTTCCACCAATCAACGACATAAAAATATCTTCATTCGTCATAAAGTTTAAATATTCTTCAAAATCCATCTCTCCATTTCCGTTCTCATCCTGGAGGAATATAAAGGGAAATCGTGGTCAAGTCTATTAATACATTATGACTCTGATGAATTACAAAGTATTTGGACCAGATTAACTGTAAATTTACATCAAACCGATATTAAATTCCAGCCCAATTATTTGTTAACATAGACTATTATTAAAACGCAATGTTTTTCCACCTGAGCAACTATGAGATCATAAACAACTTCTTTGTTGACAGGAACCCCAACTCTTCGAAGAGTTTCAACAAACTCATCGCAGCTAATTCGCCCGTTTCGACGGTGGTCGAAAAACTAATACGAATTTAAAAATTATTTTTATTAATTTATATTTCTATACATGTTATAAACAGTTGAATATTAAGATATTTTTCCTTGTCATAGTTTGATACTATCTTTATGTGGTACACTACACTATAGTTTTTAAACGTTTTTAATTAAAATATATCATAAATATTTCATATTTAACTTTTTTAGCTTCTCTTTCGACTGCATATCATGTATCCTTTCAAAATGCTACAAAGTAATATTACTAAAATATAACTTGACAAAGCTGAAATTATTTTACCAACCTCAAATGCTTCGTAAAAAGCAAATTGTTGTTTTCTGGTCAGTAGTTTACTCGCTGAACTTAATCTTGTTGGGTCAACTTTCATATCAGGCTTAGTTGTGCCATTATTGTCATTGTTTGGAATTTGTGGGAATTTCACATTATTTGTCGGCACCGGTGAACTGTGTTAAACGAATTTGATTGTAAAGTTTGTTGTTTAGTAACAGAGCCCACATAACACCAAGGTAAATTAGGTGAAAGCCTTATGTTTAAGCGCTGTACATTAAAGGAGGAAACAACAAGATAACGACCCCTTTAATCCCGCAATCTTAATACGCCACACAATCATGGGGATCAGGTATTTGTCATGAGCATGTTACATCTGATGATAAACTAGTACGCTCAGCACTATATTGTAACACTGAACTGTACCCTAATTTATACAAATTCCTGTCACAGTCAGACTGTTTCGAACATATTATTAAAGTATATTTGGAAAACATTAGGCCAAGTGCTTGATCCAAACGAATAATAAATAACCCAAAATTGCAGGCTGTAGAATTAATTTTGTAGTTTTTTTTTTTTATGAATCCAAAACATTAACAGTTTATAATGATTGAAAAGTATTAAGTTTTTACATTTTGTTTTAAAATATGGTCATCAACTTTCGGTAAAAGTACATTAAGTGTTAAATTATGTATACACTGGGTGTCTCGAGATATTTGCCTCAAGAACGCACTACTCTCATGTAATAGTGAAAGTGTTTAAATCTTGGGTAACTTATGTCCTCATTGCTATAAAAAGGTATATTAAAACAGGCATGTCTTATTACTAAAGGATCGCTTGGAGCGCTTGAATCTAGCACTTAGAACCCTTAACTTTCCAAGCGATCCTGTAGTAATTAGAAACTACTACAAACTGTTACCACTTTTTTTAAATCCAAACCTGCTTGGGGAGACATCAACTGTATGATTCTTGCATACGGAACTTTGTTTGCGGGTTTTCGTTTTTCCTGGGGTAAAATCCATTTTCTAGACAGTGATTAATGCCCTCGGCTGCTAATTTGCAGAAGCATGTGTACAGAATGATCAGAATTCCTAAAAGTTACGAAACCCAGATTAAATATTAAACATACCGTTAGCTCTTTTTAAAAGCAAAAAACGTCGTGGTACTTACCTACTTTAAATAACAAAAATTCCCCAGGAATATCCATTGAATACATAACAAACGAAGTATAATGTGTGTGTTTGATCACAATTAAGTAGGGGAATAACCGCTAGCAAAAGAACTTGGCTATAACAGATGGTATGTAGGTTGCAGGCCGCAATTACCATTAAATAATATTGTTAAATACAATTTTTGTTTAAAGAATTAAATTTTAGGATCGACCGAACGTATTATGAAGATATTCTAAAACATTTTATAGCTATTACATCGCTTTACACTCTGAAAAGCATATAGTTACCAATATAAAGCGCCAATCTAAACTTTGCGGTCATCTCTTTTGTTGATGACGTCCAATGCATTGCGTTTCACATTTTTATAAATCTGGCAGTGGACTGTCTGCAGTTAAATTAATGTATTTTGGGTTGTCGAATACTATCATATTTAATTAAAGTTTTTATTTTGTTATTGTTATGTTGGTAACATACACGCGCTATTTCTTCCGTTGTTTCATTTACCTATTTTAACATCCGTTTTTTTATATACACAGGTATCCAAAAACCACAATTTTAAGATGATAATTCCGATTCGTTGCTTCACGTGCGGCAAAGTGGTTGGTAATAAATGGGATGCATATCTTAGCTTGCTCCAGCGAGAATACTCAGAGGGTGATGCCCTGGATGCACTTGGATTAAAACGATATTGCTGCAGAAGAATGCTTCTCTCTCATGTGGATTTGATTGAAAAGCTTTTAAACTATGCTCCACTAGAGAAGTGATAATAGTGTCGTCACACTGTACCTTTCATTGGAAAAATAAACTTTTACTTATTGCGCAAGAAACTTTGTACTGTTTGGTGATTTTTCACTGATTATAACAGTTTCAAGACTTTTTGAGATCCCTCTGCTAACTGCATTTGTTAAGAATTGAATTGTCATGGATGTGAAATCGATTTTATTACTATGCTGTTGGATAGCAAAATGTTTACGTACTTGTTAACAAATTTGTAGATGCTCACTGCCCTTGAAAAAAAACTATTAATGTTTTTTTTAACAAAACTTGATTTTATCGTGTACCGTGTGTATTCCAGTGCGAATTTAGGTGATTTAATATGAGTTTAGGAAACACAATCATATTAGACAATGGAGCTTCTTCTTTGAAAATCGGAAAAGTCGATTCACAAATAAGGTGATTAAATGTAGACAATAATAGAGCTGTGCATTTCTCCAGATTTTGATAATATTTACCTGATCACAAAAAATGGTTAACCCTGTCAATTGTTGTGGAAGTTTAAAATTATGATTCACTGTAGTCTCAAAACTGTAGCATACAATGGTACAGTTACAGAGTAATTGCAAACTTTTCCCAGTAACTAATTGCCCTTTTTGTCTGGTTGATCACAAATCAGTAAACTGTTTCTTGATTTTGTTATGGAATATTTGACAACAAATGGCTTAACCAATTAAAATGATGCAACACCCTGTCAATTATATAAGTTAAAAAAGCTCTGTATTACAATGTGTAATCAAATATTTATGAATATAAAGATAAAAGGTAATAATATCAATTTCTGCTTTTTGTAGCATCTACCCTAACAGCATCTTCCGATCCAAAAGCGAAAGAAGAAAAAACTTTGTTTCTAATCAAATAGACGGATGTAAAGATTATTCCAGCCTGTTTTATGTGCTGCCATTTCAAAAGGGATACCTCGTCAACTGGGATGTTCAGCGACAAGTTTGGGATCATGTATTTGGGAAAGATGTTTTAAATGTAATTTCTATGTTTATTCGGTTGTACCAATGTTGAGATTTTTAAGATTCTGTCAAAAAATGCCACCGTCTTAAAAAATGATGGAAACCACATGACTATTTTTAATAGGTCAGTACTTACTACAGATTCATAGAGATATTTTTGTCACAAATCATTTCAAGGTAAACAATAATAAGGCGAAGAATTCTATTAGACACTAATTTTGATTAATTTTTTAATGTTTTTCAGTTAAAATGTAACGAGTCGAACATAGTGATAACTGAACCTCATTTTAACTTTGGTTCAATCCAAGAAGCTATGAATGAAATCTTCTTTGAAGAATACGAATTTCAAAGCATTCTACGAACAAACGCCAGCACCCTTTCTTCACATAAAGTCAGTTTATAATTGTTCCTGGATTGATTGATTTGTATCATCGCAAGTATAGGTATTGGAGGTCTTATTCTTGATTAATAAAAACAGGTTATTAAAGTTTAGTCAGTCATGATATAACAGCGTTTGGATATGGTTATTAACTAATCTGTTTTTAGTTTGGAACATGTGTAAAATTGTTAAAAAAATCCTGTTTGTTTTTGCATTACTTTTTTTACCTTTGGTACAAAAAATGTTTTATTACCTAGTTTATTGTAAATATTTTATACATATAATTAGATTTAAATATTTCATTTATCTACAGTACAGTAATGACAACCCAGGAGAAGAATGCTGTTTGGTAGTTGATTGTGGTTATTCATTCACTCATATTGTTCCATATCACAAGAATGTAAAAGTATCAGAAGCAGTGTGTAGGTGGGTGGTAATTGTGATCATCATTTGTATCGATGAAGTCGGATATTCACATTTTATCCTATGAATATGAAAACTTAAGAGTTGTTATCACAAAAACAAACGTCAGATTTTCTTGGCCCCCAACGTCAGTGTATTGGATTATAGTTTATTGTATACGGTAGAGTGGTTTTATATAATTTACTAGGTCCAAGCAAAGTCCATCAAGTGCCTTGCCCAAAGACTCAACTAACTGCTGGTTTTGATAAAAATCTTGTCCTGCTTGATGTTTTATTACTAAAATTGTAAATAATATTAAAAATTAAAGCAACTTCTACCATTAAGAATTGATGTTGGCGGGAAATTGTTAACGAACCACTTGAAAGAAGTTATTTCATATCGGCAACTGCAAGTAATGGATGAAACCTATGTTATGAACCAGGTAACTAAAAATAAAATTGTGATCATGATTTAGTAAGTTTTTATTGTAACTGTATGATAACTGAAATCTTTAATCAGTTGATCCAAAGTATAAAAATTCTTGGTTAATATTTTGCACATTGCTTTGTAGAGAAGAAGGGTGAAAACTATTGCTGTGTAATGATAATGGTGGTGCTGTATTATTGATGGCCGATGTATCAAATTTAATATGTATGTGGTAACATATGAATTCTATATAAGAGAAAGATAAAAAAGTTTGCAATTTTTCCGAGATTTAACTACCACATTACACTTAGGATAGGATAGGATATTCATCTTTATCTTCTTAAATGGGAAAACCAAGGGGGTTAACACACGGGCAATCGTCAGATCACCTCGCGCCCATCGTCGGGTTACAGGAGCTATTGCAGTGTGTTGTATATGATAGACACGTTCCTTTAATTTGGTAGAACCCATTAATCTGCTGGGTTTTACTTGAACTACTTGAACCCTGAAGGTTTCCCCAGCAAACCCACCTCTTGTTCCCCCAGGTTAAGGAAGATGCATGCTATGTTAGTATGGACTTCAACGGTGATATGGAAACTTGCAAGTTGAAAGGAAAGGACAACATAGTCTTGAGGGATTATGTGTTACCAGATTACACGCAAATTAAACGTGGATATATTAAAGTAGGATGTTTATCACTACAAAATTCAATTTTGAATCCATAATTTTTCCTTTTAAGCAGTTGAGCATTGTATTTATTTGGATGATCATTTTATCAATATTATATTTGCTCTCCTGATAATTACATCATCAGCACACAGCAAGAACAACACAGTGTTAAATTAAACACCAAATTGATGGTTTCTACACAATATCTGAAACTGTCCAATAAAATTCTTTCCCTTTTTTGTAAAATGGTTTTATTTAGCACTGGGCATTTTTTAGTTGTCTTACTACTTATTACCAAGATTTACAGTTGTTTAACTAAATCGTTGTGATTAAGTGAAGTGCTCCATGACATGCTCATGTTGTAGATTGCAATATATTATTCGAGAATTAATTTAAAAAATTTGTAATTTTTTCCCAGCAACCAGACGCTACCCCCACTAAGTCTCAGGAGCAAATGATCAGATTAACAGTTGAACGGTTTGCTGTCCCTGAAATCCTATTTCACCCGTCTGATGTGGGAATTCCCCAAATGGGGTTGGCTGAAGCAATTATGCATTCAGTGTCAAAGTGTAGTGAAGGTAACATCGTATTACTTTACATGTTGCATAGATCGTGATTGGCAGAAATAATAATAATTAAATCCACAGATACCCAACCACACATGTTGAGAAATATAGTTCTCACCGGTGGGAGTTGTAAATTTTTAAACTTCAAACAAAGACTGGAAGAAGATTTACGACGTTTGGCTCCCGATCATCTGGATATTTGTCTCACCATGCCAGAAAAGTATTTTTGCAATTTATATTTAATTTTCTCGTGATTGTTAAACATTGTGGCTTGTAAACTAACAACGATAGTAAATGGATGTAAACTAACAAAGATAGGAAAATTTCTGTATATTTTAAAAATCCATTTGACTTCACTAGTTCAAGGCAACATCACTTCAATGATTTGATCCAGGGTCAGAAATGATTAAAACAAAGTCTTGCTATGATGTAAATTGTACCAGGAACCAATAGTTTTTCACATGTGTCACATGAAGTTTACCATAAATATCTAAAAATTTACTAGTTACATTGTAACCACCAAGTTTCATTACTAGAGCATAATAGCAATGTGCTATATACTAAACAACTAAGAAAAATAATTTGTATTATCCCAGCCCAGTGACATACGCATGTGAAGGTGGTTTAAGATGGACGAAAACCAACACAATTCGCGAACATTGGTTGACATTGGAGGAGTATCAGGAAGGAGGCCAAGCTGCTTGTGCTCGACAGTTTTACGATATCTGAGATTTTCCGAATTCCTAAAATTCTCTAGTTCGGTGACTCACTGCCTCATGTATGAGAAAATTCAAACTGTGACAGAAAACCGCTGGTACGACTGATCGGAAGGGTTTTGAAAGGCAATATGGTCAAATGGCAGGTTATTAAGTTTTCTTTAGAACAATGTTATTGCGACATTTGCCTAAAAAATTCTATAATCGATGCAAACAAATTCCACGTCAATAAATAATTTTTTTTTAATGTATATATGAATCTGAAACTCAGCAAAATTTCCTATAGTAAGTAGCATAACAATTACAGGTGACCGAGATAAAAATTCCATTAATGTCACAACAAAAACTTAAAAACAAAGCGTGTAGATATATCCCCTTTTTATCAGCAGAGATTTAAAACCCAAAATGTAGATAACTTTATTAAGTTAACTTCATTAACGCAGATTTGTTTATAATGTTGTTCCATCAGGTCAACCTTTATTCTTCTATAAATAGCTTTTTTTAATTGTTTATCCAAGTTCATGTCTTAATGACTGAAACTGATACACACATAAGATTCCGAGGTGTGATGTATAATTCCCGTGAGGTGATAGGACCGTTTCGATTCAAACATTAAAATTTTCTAAGCGCTATGAAAGAAAGTCGACAACTTCTTCTAATTCACGTTGTCGGGCTTCCTTATGTGCCCACCTCGCTTCTGCCAAATGCGGTGATATGTTCCATTTATCATGGAAGATTCGATGTTTGCAGGACGGGCATTTCTTTCCATCTGTACGGATTGTAATATCAAATTTTGTTCCACAAATCTGGACCAGCATCCTACTCAAGTGCCACAAAAGTAGATGTAACAATGTTGGAATATTTATATTATTGTTAAATACTCCCGAAGAAGTAGTCCAGCCCTAAACTTTTGATCATCATATGTGACAATTATAAACCAATCAAGGTAGTTTTTTAAATATTAAGAGTAAAATGTGATAAATTATGGCAGCTATAAGATTGACTCAGTGTCACTGCGCCATTACAGTTATAGAGTTGTCTACAAAAGCAGTTATGAGTTGTCTTTGTCTACGCTCATTTATTCTATTTTACAATGAACTCAAAACCTTGAAAAGGAGGTGTTTTCATGTACTTGTCCAAACATCCATGGTGGAATAGATGACCGCAATAAATTCGTTCGGCATAACTGTCACTTTTTACATCCGTGGCTATTTCCTAAGGAATGATTAATGATAAAGTTGTCTACTTTTATTCTGGCTAAATAGCTTGGTAGGTTGGTACAAGCGTACAACGTGCTGAAGGAACACCTTAGTCATACAACACAATGCAATAATGGTGGGTCCTAGTCCTAGGTAATCTGCTGTTTCCTATGTAAGAACAACCACTAATTTATTCGCAAGGCAATCTAAAATTGCCAAACTTGCACATTCATTCTTTTTATTTTTGGACTTAATTTAGTGTAATTGTGAATAAAGTATTAGATACCTAGGTATAGGGCAAATTTTAACTAAACAGTAAATGTACGTTAAAAATTCACTTTTAAGTTTTTTGACCATGACACCAATTGCAACTTCACCGATTTCGAAACCACTTACTGAAGGTTCATTAGGTAAAGTTTGTTTTCCACAAAGAGGACAGATTTCAACTGGGTACCGCTTAGCGCATGTTATTAGGAACTTCATAACTTTTAATACATGAGGACTTGGTTGAAAAGGAGGTCCCCTGATAATGAAATCTTAGAATTAGTGAATATGTGGCAGGAATTTGGCAGTGTTGTGAGAATGGGGTAACTGGTAATTGATGGGTGAGGTATTAAATGCGGTAAACGCATGTTATTGGTAGCCAACGGCGGACTTATATTCAATTATTATTCTACATCAAGGTATCATGCATACATCTGAATTATCATTAAAAATATAATGAACCTACTTGTTAACTTCAAGTTAAGAGGTTACATAGCCTATGTAACTTTGTGCATGGTTATATTGACACTTGTAATAGTGCTTGGGTGTAGGTGATTTATATCAGGTAATGTAATTTAATGTAAAAGCTCAAGGTTATGCTGCATTTGGACTTGGCTTTAGTGGGTATGTTGGATTCCAGTCTCTACTAACAGAAAACACACATAATAGTACTTGGGATTTTTCTTCAATGGTGGTTCCACAGCTTGCCTTGCAAACTCCCTTGCTTGGCATATAAAGTAATAAGCCATCACTGCTGGAAAGTTATGCCTGTCTAGTGTCATTTGCACTGATGTTAAGGGGTAATCATCCGGGATGGACACAGTAAACTGTGAACAAGGTATTTAGAATATGTTTTTTGTAACTTTTTAAAGTTGATACCTTAAGATGATAGTTGCCTTTAAAAATTTCCACGCTAGTTATTCCCTGCTTTTGTTTCATTTTCATAACATCAACTCCTTCCTTCAAAATCAATGTAAAATAATAATTAATACTTGTATCAGTGAAAGTCATTTAAAAGCACTGTGCTCAATTCAAAGCTTGCCATTTTTTGGATAAAGAAGCATGCTGAAGCAACTTGATGACACTGCACCCACACTTTATGATAATAAATCGATCACCCTAAAATAATTAGTCAATGCGTATTTTCTCTAAAAAAACGCTAACTGCTAATTTAGATATGGATCCTACCTGTAACAGGTCCTTTTTAACATTATTTAGTTCATCTCGGCATGGTAATAATGGATTTTCATCCAGAAATTTCCTTAAAAACTTCAACAAAATCATCACCTGAAAAATTGTATCATTATCATTAACTTAACAATTATTATATTGTGATCCAGTTATGCTCACCTGCTTACCACCAACATATTTCTTTAATTCATTATCACATATTTGCGCGACGTTGTTGACCAGAGCTGGTGACATGACTTTACTCTTAATCTCCACCAATAAGATGTCACTTGGGTAGTTCTGGGGGAACTGTATGCATACCGTCAACTCTCTGTGTTTGGTCTTTCTGCAAGGGGTTTGTTCATTTTGTATGAGCTGGCAGCACATTAAGTACCGAAATGTACTATATTAAGGGTTCTTAAAATATTTTGACCTGCCCCACTATCAATTAAAACTCACTGTACACCCCGTTTTAAAAAATCCAAAGCAAGAAATGTAAAATTAACCAATTTGTTCCTTAATGAAAAGAACGCAGCTGTTTAAATACATATACTTTTATGCAAATATCATAAAACACAGTAATAAACTGGAAACAGCTAACATGTCACGTCTTCAACACTGTGCAAATCTACAGTGACATTACAACTCACAAGAAAGGTCTTTGTGATATTAAATTTACAACTGTTGTATATACTTAACTATAAATGATGATAAAATGAGTCTTATTTTGGCCAACTATGGTAATAAATAGACTTACACTAAAAATTGTTTCTCCTAATTAAATGTGTTTGATACAGAATACCAGGTAAACAGACATGGCAGGTTGATAATTGGTTGGTTATATATAGAATCTACATGCCTACCCCGCGTGCATGCCACAGTTTAAAGTAATATATATTAAACAATGTTGTCTTGTAATTATTATTTCTGTAATTTCGGTACCTCTAAATACTACAGGACGGGTGCCTCTAAATACTACAGGACCGCTTAGATTGCTATGAAAAGTAATTCTAAGCCTGTTCCAAACACTAATCTCAACCCCAGAACTAACTTTAACCCCAACCATAACATTAATATCATGGCTTTTGTAATTACGAAGTATAGTAAGCGATCCAAGCGTTTCAAGCGCTCGATGCAATCCAAGCGGTCCTGTAGTATTTAGAGGTACCGCTACAGGACCGTTTGGATCGCATGGAGCGCTTGGATCGCTTACTATACTTCCTAATTACCCCGTTTGGAAAGTACGTCACTTTTCGCCGAGATCTCGAGTGTGCACGCGCCAAATATTTAAGTGTGCAGTGTGCAAACGTCCAAGAGTGCACACTTCAAGTGTGCACACAATCTAATCTCCTTTTTATTACTATTTTGTAAAAAACTTAAACAAACATATTATTCTATCCTAAATCTATCGTATTCATCAGCTAACATATCTATCTACGTAACAAAAAACATACCGACAGTAAATTACCCGAGGTCCAGAGGTAGGTTTACAGGTTTGTTGAAAATTATACGATGTTTATACTGCCAGCTCACGAGCATGTGTGAAATTACCCAAGTGTGCAAAGACGCAGGGAAAAAAACTCAAGTGTGCAGCTGCCGTACTTTCCATACTGGGTAATTACAAAAGCCATGATATTAATTTTAAGGTAGGGGTTAAAGTTAGTTCTGGGGTTGAGATTAGTGTTTAGGACAGGGTTAGAATTACTTTCCATAGCAATCTAAGTGTAGTATTTAGAGGCACCCCTGTAATTTCACTTCTGTTGTGCTTTCGTATTGTTGGCATGGCGCAAAACCGTGCAGTCAGTAAGTTGCCATCCCTTTAATGTACTACTCGTCGAAATCTCATGACGGCCGACTAGAAAACTTACTTTATTTTAACAGAAACTAGGTTCTGGTGACATCCGATTATTTCGCATCCTTCAATTTTAGACGGTAGGTACTTTTGAACATCCTTTAATTCGTTGTTAATGATATTGCTCCGCTCCATATCGTTTCATTGAAACCTTTTAAAACTTCGGCAATAAAAAATTAAAAACGAAACGGGGAAAGGGTCGTCGCGTTCCCCAGACCCGAGAAATGTACACAAAACTACCTCAGTTTGTATGCCGAATGAACTTTTGATCTTTATAATTAAACTAAAGTTTTTATGCCCCTTTACAGTCATAAAAAATAGCGTTAATAATTAAAAATAATAATATAAAAGAAAGAGCATTCAATTTGTAAACTATATAATTCAATGTTAACCGTGCTAAAGCTTTGAAAAAAGTGGGTTGCGACGAATCAGTGCTAGGATGCGTCTTTTCGGCTTTCGAGGATTTTATTTTTTATATTTTTGGCAGTCTTTATATTATATATTATTTTTGGGTATATTTGAAAACGATTTTTTTATTGCAGATAATGATGTTTCTGATAAAGTTTATAATTATTCTTTTTTCTAGAATATTGAAATTTTATGGAAACAAGGGAAAATCCCTCGAAAGAATACCCTTCCTATCGGACACGTCAGTCACGCCACCGTCATGTGATATGACGTCATTCATCGGTTTGTAAACACTCAGTCTAAATAGTTTAGTTTTCGTCAGTTTTTTACTCTAAGCTTATTTTTAGCACTGCAATGTCATTCTTCGTTTTATGTATTTTTCTGCACCGTATTTAGAATCTAACAAATTGCTTATTTTAACGTAATGCCATAATCTTCCCTCTTAGTTTCTCCATTTGCTACATCGCTTTTTGACACTATCCGAATATTTTTATTTTAGAAATTCATAATGTGTCAAAATTATATATCATTAAAATCATTTTTTGTTAAAAATAGGCAAAAAAATCATATGGATTACAGAACTCATTTATTTAAAATTATAACAAATATTTAAGATCAGAAGCAGGAGACAACAAAATGTTCAGCCTGCAAAGGATTTAAATGAGGTTTTGCGTTTAAATGTTTATTCTGTTCCGGTGCACGCACAATCTGCATGCACAACTAAATTATAATAACCTGCACATAAAATAATCGATGCATGATTGAAGTGTAAAAAATGCTATGCCGGTGGGTGTCTGAAAATCTAACTGTACAGTTAACACTTTTGTGGGCCGTTGTGTGTGGGCAGTTAAAAGCTTTTGAGTCAATCGATCAGGTGTAAATCATTCACAAATCAAATAAGGATTACAATGCAATAGATCAATTAACTCTTTAAAGTAAATGACAATTAGTTGTTATTACAAATGTTGTTATCCCAACCCAGTTTAAAAATTCATATCCCATCAAAATTTCTAAGCATAGCAATAATTGAAGCATCCTAAGTGAGGCGTTGAGTCACCATATGTTCACTGTTGACGCTGTCAAAATTGGAAACCATGCACACAGGATGTAGGTCTAACATTTCTGAATGTTGAAAAAATGACCTGCGTTGAGTAGTTTATTATAATGTTGGGTGGTATTGCCAAGTTTCTCACCTCTATTGGATTATTTTCCATTGTCACGGCAAACCAAATTAACGTGGAAAATGAAAAAGAAGAAAGATTTCAGCCAGTTACAATTGCAAGTCATACAGAGTATGTTGTTTTTCTTTATTTTAATAGTAAAAACTGGTGTCTTTAATATCTCTTATCTATCTTAACTATGTTTCTCCAGCATATAGTTACTTAGATCTCCTGTTTTAAGGCTTAGCTTTCCCACCTCATGTGTAAATTGCTTTTATGAATTTCCTTAATGTATGATACTCTTATTCATTTCAGCCCACTACTTATTGCAACGACACTTGATGGAAAAGTATCAGCACTAAGCATTGAAGAGGGGGGCAATATTAAATGGGTTGTAGATTTAGGACTCGGTCCATTGGTGTCATCCTCTATAGCGAAGCTTGTGTACAAGGAGGTAAGCATTTAAACTTAAAGAAAAAAATACAGGCCTGGAAACAAAATCAATGACAATCAAATGGATACTTGTTACAGTTCATATAAATGTTGTTTTGTCTGATATATATGCTCAGTGCCTGGTACAAAAATACATTTTGTTGCTGTTTTTAGGATGGAAAGAATGTTCGGATAATTCCATCGCTACATGGGGGATTGTTTAGATTCGATGGAGAATCTGTGGAGGTGAGTTCTTTATCTAAATGACAAGAGCTTTAAAATGCAGTTATAGCAGCGGTTCCCAAACTTTTTTGGTTGGCGGCGCCTTTTGAAAACTTATTAAACCTTGCGGCTCCCTCATAAAGCCAAAATTTTCAAACTGCAAGTATTGTATATTGTATAGGCCTATCCAGACTAGCACGCATTTGGATAACCATTTAAACTCTTCAAAACTGTTCACCGAAGTGACGAACAGTCAATTAATGCAAAGCAGTTATTTCACAAACCATTATTCGATAAACAATGCCACGTTAGTCAGCAAATAGTGGAAGATAACTCTGAACAGTGGATTTTAAACAAATAAAACGAATACTGTATGCCAGTGTATGGGGTCGCCCACCAGGCTCAAACATGTTTAATTAACGTTCTACTGGTGTAACGCACATGCACTGTAATTTTCGTGACAAAAACAATAAATGTAGCAACTTCCGCATGCTTTCGTGGCGCCCCTGGCAAAGTCTCACAGCTCCCCAGGGCGCCGCGGCGCCCAGTTTGGGAACCGCTGACTTATAGTATGATTTGACTTTTTTGTTTCAAAGTTTGTTGTTGCAAATTTATAATCATTTTTAATTGAGGCTGTTTAAATATACCTTGCTTTTATATACCTGTACCGGTACTACTAAGTCTGCTATCTTTTCATAAATTGTTGTCAAATTCTTCCCATTTTGCACACCAATTTCAGATATTCTAATGTTTGTTTTTAAATTATAATTTTTGTTTTCATGCATATTGGGTTTATTGCTAAATATTGCTGTTATCCAATACACAACAGCATTTTGCTTTTGCATTCTGCATCAGGTCATTATGGTTAAATACCTTTAAACTTCAGCAGTTTGAAAAGCTGCACCTATGTTGCTATTAATGTAACTGTAAAATCAAGTGTAGTATTGGACCAATAAAAAAAATTCTTAATTTTTACAGATAAAATAGAAAAATGCAATGTAATACATTATGTACATATATAGTTATGAGGTACCAATATACATCGGTATATTTTTAGTTATTAGGTACTGGTACACATAGATCATAATTATAATATATCGTATCGCACGCAAACAACTAATATACTAGTATATTATATATTTCACATGCATGGAATAAGAATTAAGGCACTTGTTCGCATAATTTATGGAAACATACAGTTTCTGGTACTTTCGTTAATAACGCATATATACCATCCATATATTCAGGCAGTTCCATTTGATGCCGACCAACTTTTGAGCTCTTCATTCAGATTGTCGGATGAAACGGTGTTGGTTGGGGGAAAGGAGACCAGCACAAGTGGAATAGATGTTTTTAGTGGCAGGTAGTCTGCTTTTATTTGCTTTTCATTTTCACTAAGGCAAATTATATATAGTATCCCAAATGAATTTTTTAAAGTGTAAATCTGATGACATTTTACGATGTGTTTCTGGTTAAAATTATGTAATATTTCCTTAAACTTGTTTATGGTACATCCGTACATGCAATAATTTAAAAATTGTTTTTATTTTCTGAATTAATCATAGTGTATGTTTCGAAAATGTTTTTCTTAACAAATTGTAATAACGTTAACAGAGTGCTGTACACGTGCACCGCTAATGGTTGTGACAAGCAGCAAAACGTCCACGACTCCTCGGATCTCCTGATTGTGAAGCGACAGCAACAAGTTGTTCGATCGATAATGAATAGAAATGGAAACGAAAAGTAAGTTTGTTGATACCGGATTCAGATATTCCAGCATTTTATTATTTTGTAAGGGTATGTGAATCATCACACTATTATATGTGGTGTTCTGTGCTTCTAGGACTTAACAAACCTTTTTGAAAAATTGTAAAACACCGTTTGCAATATGGTCTGACTTTGGGTTTGGTTGTGTATGCTTTTATGTCTACTAAACTCAACTGCTGATAGCATTGTTTTAACCGATCTTAACAACAAATTATCTAAGCCATACAAATATAATGATAACACCACGATATAAGGTTGAGCAGATGGATTTAAAATTGATTTCCCGTTTGCAGTTGGAACTTCAGTGTTGGCGAGATGAACCTGGATTATTCGCAAGGCACCAATCTACATTTACTAGAAGGATCTGCTGACCATGCAAATAAACAAACACACGATGTAAGTATCCTAATAAACAAACACACGATGTAAGTATCTAAGATTTGAACTATCTACCTTAGATGAATTTCTACTAAAGGCATGATAAGCAAAGACTCTAAGCTATCAAAGTTGCAGCAAAAATAAAATAATTCAGATTGCAGCAAAGATAGCATTAAATTTTACTAAAATGTCCTAACCATTTCCCATATAATTTGCTTCATTGTGGTAATATAATGTGTTAAGTGTTCTGTGGTGTTCAATTTCACATGTCCAATATTCATTAACAACCAACGACCTTCTTTCTCCATCAGAAACACCACGAGAATGACAGAGAGAATTTGAATCAATTCTCCATGGAGGATTCCCATCGGATTAAAATTGTTGTCCCTGATGGAATGGTCTGTCTTGTCACCAAGGCAAATGACCATGTGATAAGCTGGAAGCAAAAGGTGAGATGAGATGTGACATGTGGGTGCACATGTATATCCCTTCATAGAAAAACTAGTGTCTTTAGATCACTGTAGCTAATTCAATTTGTTTAATACCTTATAGTATTTTTATTTTAATCGATTCAATAAAATCCACTGGATTAAAGCAACCTGACATTTACACTTTATTCTTGCACCAATATTAAACAAACAACCACTGTATTTACTTTTATGGCGTAACATCTGATAACCAGGATCAGGAATGCTTGAAATCAACTGTGCATGACAGTTTAGCAATATATAGCGACAATAGCATATATGTGTTTTAACTAAACTGACATTGACCAAATTCATTGTGATACCCTTTATACCATCCTAAACCACAGTAATATTATTTAAATTTGTATGATTGACTATTTGTCTACCCTTACATTATGTGTGACTTAGAAATCGAGATTACTGTAAAAAATAATTTCTTGCCCCCATCTTTCACCCACAGCTTGGTTCCCCTGTGAGCTCAGCATGGCTATTAGTGGGCGGGGAACTTCGTAAACTCAACCTCTTTGACCCAACTTTGGTTCCAGCTCTTGAAGAATCTACAGCTGTTGCTAAAATTCAACAACGGAAATCAATATATATGGGTAAGTACATGTGTGGTATCTGTATGTTATACACGAGTCAATACATTACTTGTGTGTTATTTGTAGGTTGGTTATGTATGGCCTTGAACAGATTACCCTATTAAATATTTATGGCTATTAATAGTTAAAGAGTTTGTTTATTCTAAATAGTTTAAAGACAAGTTTATTGCGAAAAAAGATTCTTAAAAATGCATCACTGGCTTTTTATTTTGTGTACGTTACACATTCTTTGATTTTAAAAGAATTTATTTTTGTTGTATAGTTAAGTTAAAGAATTAACAGAAAATCTTGTTGCACAGGATCGTATGATGACCATGTTTACATACAAGCATCTCCAGCAGTGCAAAAGTCTATTGCTATTATTACTGCTAACAATAGGTTCGGCATTACTACATCTGCGAGGTAAAACTTGTGGATTTGTTGCTATTCGTGTAACTTTGATTTGGCTCTTAAATTTGTCCTTATTTTGTTGTTGTCAGCCGATAGTATGTTAACCAATATTTCTGATCTAATGAGTAATCTGCACTTGCTGACCTGTCTCAAAAAACTTGAATTCCAATTCAGGCAAATGTCCCCGAAATTCACTTACCGCCGTTGCCATGGTGACGTGAACTCAGTTGCCATAGAAAACAACAAGGATGACCCGACTACGCAGCTGGTTGTGAAGGGGAAGCCACCACAGAAAGCAAGTTGTGTCCACGGGCTTACACTGTATAACGAGCAGTTCCATAAAGGTGGGGGTCAATACTTATATTGTTTTTTGTAATGGTCTTCGGCTATTAGATACCACCCGGTATATAGAATTAATATTCGTCAAGGTTGCCAAGGTACATATATGTTTTATTACCCAATGTTTGATTTTCTTAAATTGCTGTATTAGCTATTTTTTAAATGTGTATGTTTCTTTAGCTTTCAATTAAAATATAGATGGTTTTTCTCTGACTTATAAATTAAAGAGGAATGTAATTACAAAAAAGAAGAAAATACTGCATTCATACTTTGACACATTGCCATTAAACCTAAAATGAATTCACATTTTAAAATGAAGTTTATTTTACCAGATGCTGGGTACTATTTACAAGATGATACATCTTACTTATCAAAGATTCAGAATTCTAAAAAAATGGGACGCAATACTGTGGATTCATTGGACAATGCGTCCTAGTAAGCATGGGCACTTTATTTCCTGTCCTCACAATAATAATTTCTTTTGTGTTACTGATCTTGCTAGTTTTACGTTACATGAATAGACTGTTGAATTATGCCATAAACTTTATAAAACACAAAAAAATGTTTAATTGATTAACATAGTTAACATATTATAGAATTCAAATTTACATAAAGAAACCAAAGTCGCACAAAAAACATAAATGGCCAATGATGAGGTTACCAAGTCAAAATAGTATTATTTTAGCAATAATTCACCAAGCTTAGTTAAAGAGTGAATCATCCAACATCCTGCTTTATCATCTCCAGCAACAATAATATCGACATTGTGTACTCTTCATTCATGCACTGGTGGAAGGAACTGTGTGTGCTGACAGTCTCGATCTCAATTATTGTCCAATGTTTCATCAATAAATGCATGCATGCGTTCAAGGTAGGAACCATATAGTTCATTTCCTCCTATATCATTTTTAAATGGCGATGCTAAATTGTCTCGTTCTAAACTTTTAACAATATTATATTACCTCATTTTTATTGTGTTAATGTTGTAAAGTTGTGTGATACTTACAACAGAAAAGCACACAACTAAGTAAGTTCACTGACAACCCAGCAATGTAATGCGATGTGCAAGTAAAATATTTCCCCTCTTGTCACCACTAGTATACAGTTTGTAGTGAGCGGTAGTGTTTCACTTTGCACTTAAGAATAAACAACAAACCACCACTGTGTTTTTTCGACTTCCAGATCATAGCATCAAACCATTAAAATACAAGGGTAAGCTGTAAAACTTCAAAATATATCACTGTTTATTATATTCATATTGTATATATAAATGTCTAGAAAAAAAACAGTATTGTGATGCGAGAATTAGTGGTTACCTTTATGCTCTGACAATATTGGTTTGATGTGTATAGAAATCAATGAGTAATCAATTAATCAATACAACCACGTCAAATAGGTTCATCCATTCCCTAGATCCCCGGCTCATTAAAAGTAAGACATAAGTAATAGATATAGTTGGTCTATGGGTCAGTTTATATCAGACATAAACACATTTCCACTTAACAAAAATATGTCTAATACTTTATATATGCATTCAACAAATACTTTTCACCTAATTACAACATATCCATATTTTTGTGATATCAAAACATTTATGTAAATTACTATACCCAGGCAAGAAGTGAGAATATTGACACGTCATCAAGTTTGTATGAAACGCCACCCGAACAACCTCCTGCTATTGAAGTTGCAAGAGAATACGAGTCAAGGTTCATCAATGACTTCCAACCACTCGAGTGCCTTGGAAAGGTGAGTTCTATCTTGGAGGTTTTTTTTAATATCTTTATGTCTAAACTTTTTTGAGGGTGTAAAAGTATAAAACTTTGTTTTTTCTAAACTTTTTGTGGAGGTAAAAATCTAAACTTTCTCTGGCCTTTAAAATCTAAACTTTGTGCGGATGTAAAAAAATAAACTTTTATGTGTAAATAATATCAGAAAAGAAAACAAACTCGAACATCATCATCAGTTGGAATATTATTTTCTAATTAAATATTTAAAGGAATTGAAAAATCTAGTAGTATTTTGTTGCATTGTTTTAGTTGTAAATAATACACGTAATGCATCACAGGGTGGATTTGGAATTGTCTTCAAAGCCCGCAATAAAGTGGACGATTGCACATATGCAGTGAAACGAATAATGCTCCCAAACAAGTATGTTCACAAAGAATGCTAAGCATAGGATAATTAAGTGTTCTAGAACATTCTACATTTTATTTCAAGTCATACGATTTCTCTGCGACAAGTCATGACTGCAACTAAAACAAGAGCAAATGCAAGGCTATTTAAACAGTTAGGCATACTTAACTCTTTCACTCCCGGCCAAATGCATTAATTTAAACATGCTGTCCCGCAGTGTTTTTTACAATTTTTGGTCATTTTCAAATTAGCACAGTTTTTCTCAAATTTATGCTATGATTTAATATTTAGTATGGTTGGAAAGATAATTTATCCCTCTTTTAAACAAACCGCACCACCTAGAATCTACCTCCAATAAAGAATATATTATGTAAACTTTAGTGAACACCACTTTTTATGTAAAGAAAATTCTGCTCGACTTTGAAAATTTTGAGGTGCACTGACAAACGAAATACTCACTAATTATTGGTATGCCCAAATGATATGAAAATTGGAATGTAGATTGTCTAATAGTTTTTGTACTCAGGAAAATTTGAACTGTATTTGTATCTTCAGTAGTTTTTTTACTATTCCTAATTGAAATTTTCCTTTATTCTAACTATATTATGAAAAATTGAACCAAAACGCATTGAAGTTTTTAGTTTTGTAGAACTAAAATAGTAAAAAGTATAAATAAGAACAGTGAAGGAAGTGTAAAAAGGGCATACAAAAGCAAACAAACACAAATACTATATCCAATATTCTTCAAAGCAGGGCACACTGAACTAGCTAGTCTCGCCGCCTTTTTCTTTATCGTGGGCTCAGCAGGCCCAGCTGGATTCATGCTTTGGTGAACACGAAGCATAAACGCCTGCTGTGAAAACGTCACCAACGCTCTCCTTTTTTTCTCAACGGCACGAAATTCACAGAGAATGTAAAGAAAGACTTGCTTGACAAAAAGAGCTTCTCCGCAAGTTAACGCGACTCCTATTGGCTGAGTTAGTCACTTGTAAATTCGTGTAAAATCGATAGAAATAAGAGGCGAAGCCTTGAAAAAGAAAGGCTATCACTCCTCGCATTTTTAATATTTCTCCACGAAAATTACAGAGAATAAAATATAGGGTTTCCTTGATCGAATGAGCCATAGCTGAGGTCTCTACCATTACGCATTGCGGAGAAATCGTTTTTTAGATTTGTATCCATTTATGTACAGGCGGGATACCATGTTTTCCCACCAACTCGCCATATATGGCGAGTTGGGACGGAAAGAGTTAATATGGCTGATCCATCACAATAATAATGCAATTAACTAGACAATACAGAATCACTGGTGTACAGCTTTTACTTTTTTTAGTTGTTTGACTCGTTTTTTTGTGCTGTTGTCTATACATGTTACCCCAAGAAATAATTATTCAATAATAAGGAATTGGACTGTCTTTCTTACCATGTTGAAGGAATAGATTTTGTTTATTTTTTTGTTATGCTTTATTTTTTGTCTGAAAGTTTTCCTAGCTGGTTCAGTGTAATATTTTCTTTCATTTAAATAAGCCAATAATAGGGCGTTTTACCATTTAATATAAACGAATAATTTTCTCTATACTTATTTTAAATTTTGCATCCCAATACAGCAAAAGTTCCCGCGAGAAAGTGTTGCGTGAAGTGCGAGCGTTGGCGAAGTTGGACCATCCTTCCATCGTTCGATACTTCAACTCGTGGAACGAGGAACCCCCAGTTGGATGGCAGAAGGCCAGGGATGCGCAGTTGAAAGATATAAGGTGTGGTGTGGTTGGTTTGTTATTCATCTGACAAATGAGGGAAACTTACATTTATCTGCAGAACAACTCAATTTTTTAACTGAGTTAGTTAAGTCAGATAATTGACGGATAATTTCAGTCCATGCTTTAACTGTTATTTTTTATCACATTTATGTTTAATGGGTTATATAAAACACATATTTTTTAAATCCTAATGATTTTTATCATCTTTGGAAATATCACTCTTCAGACCAATGCAATATTGTATTGTCATACACCTAAGGGCTGGAGTTATTGCATTGTGTTTATTATTTGTTAATGTTTTGAATAACGTTCCTGCACGCACTAGACTGAGGCCACGTTTGTGATGTACCTTGTTCTGGTAAATTATATTTACCTTCTGGGTGTAAATTGCAATTGAACCGTAAGCCTTGGGTTTGGCTCCTTATGGTAAAACCCTAAAGCCACATAACAAAGCAACAAAATCATTTTAAAACAGCTGCGTTTGAACTATTGATTTATAACACAGCCCAACTCAGTTATCACTACATGCAGTGCATGGAGCCATTCCTCCCTCCCTGTCACCAGTGATAAACCACTCAGCAAGAAAAAGGAATCCACGTTAAGTTCAAGTGGCACTGATCACAAAATCACTGATTTCTCATCCAGTGTGGAGCATGTGGGGAATGATGAGGTGATCTCAGATAGGTGAGTTTTACATGATTTGTCGCAATGTCTTTATGTAGCAAAATTCAAAGAGTTCCATCAAACAATACTAATTTTAATGTCTTTCAAATCAATTCCTAATATCTGTTTTAACATTCAACCTATAATAATGCAAATCAACAAAATCTCTTAGAATATCTAATTTTATGCTTAATTTTCTGTTCAGTTTGAATCTGCCAGTTTACTACTAAGTTGGTGTATATTATAGTGATTTCTGACATTTAAATAATCCAAGAATAGATAGTTTTTCAACATGTAATGAAAAAATACTTTCTGTGTAAAATTAATGATTTCTTAAGAATTCGTTTCAACTACATTAAAAATGACAATGCTAAACATTTTAAATTTGCGTGTTTTTTTTGTTAGGTTTTGCACCCAGGGATTCGCTGTAAGTAAAACCACACCAGAAAAGACAAGTGACAGCGGTTTATTTGACGAGCAAATAAACGATAGTTGGGGCAACAATGAAAGTTGGGATAATGGACAAGAAATACGGTCAAATTTGGGAGGAAAGTTTTTCCAAAGCGATAGTTCAATCTCGCAAAGTGTCATCAGGAATCGGAACAACAACAGAACACCAAGCATTCCGTTTGCAAGGTACAACAATCAAGACTCCATGAGCGTCGTGTTTGATGATGAAGCACAACCAGGCGTGTTACATACACACAATGAGGTATTTCCGGTATGAGTAGTGGTAATCTTATCCAGTTATGTCCTACAACCTTCGCACATACCTGATAGAAATTTACATGTGTCCTACATACAAGATACAAATCATATAGTTTTACCCAGTGGAAACTAATGATCACAGTCAGCACTTTTATAAAAACACACTGATTTAGTCAGTTAGTTCCGACTGGTAAAGCGGCTGGCCGTTAACTGAAAGGTTGTTTGATCGAAACCAGCCATTGGCTGTTATTGCGAAAGACACTTTGTGAAAGTATTTTGCATAAGTGTATTAAGTTAAACTAGAACCATAGCAATGTTCGAATCCTTTACCTTACACTGCAGTAACTCCTATAACTAAGAGCTTGTCTGTAAGCACCAGTAATGCCCCAAGCTTTTTTCCATTCATAAGAATAAACATGCTTATTTTTACACATGCTTTGGCTGTCGTTTTTCATTAACTAACATTCTTGCAGCTTGAGCAAAAAGGTCCCCCTGCATATGAAATTTTGTTTTCAGAAGACATTGGAGTTCGGCAGCGACCATCAGTTAAAGGTAAATCTATTTTGAGCAACTCAATACCCAAATATAGTTTTTAAAACTTTGCCCTGTTACTCCCTAAACAAGAGCAAAGTAAATGTTACGAATTCAGTGTAGATAAATATGAATTTTTGGTTTCCAGATTCGAGTACCTCGGACTTAAAAGCTGTGGTGTGCATGAAGGATCAGAGCACCGGACAAGTAGCTAGACTTGGCCACTGTGAAGAAGAGAACAAGTCCGGCGACAGCACCATGTATCTTTACATACAGATGCAATTATGTAAAAAGGAGAGTCTGCGTGAATGGTTGGCATCCAACGTGGGCAGCAGAGACTTTAATTACTGCCTCCACATTTTTCAACAAGTAGGTTTTGAACAGGATGTTTGTTTTTATTTCTGTAAGTGAAATTCATTAAACAAATGTTTGTATATTGACAAACCTTAGATAAACATGTCCCCAAAAACAAAGCTTTTAAACTGATGGAAGAGGCAGTTGTGTTAGGCACAATATACCAATAATTAAAGCAAACTTGGCAATTGCCTTTTTAACTGTCTTTAATTTTGCCAACCTTTGTATGCTCTCAGGTAGCAAGTGCTGTGGCATATGTGCACGACTGTGGACTGATCCATCGTGACCTCAAACCTTCGAATGTTCTTTTCTCACTCGACGGTTCAATCAAAGTTGGCGACTTCGGATTGGTGACCCATACAGATGGTGATTCCTTTCTCACTAATGAAGAATCCCCAGATGCAGTGTTCAGCACAGACGACATACATACACAGAGAGTGGGCACCAGAATGTACATGGCTCCTGAACTGGTGTGTACATTTTACAATTTTAGTTATTGTTGCGTTGTAGCATGAGCTAGTTGTTATATAAGTCAAAATCGTAGGGTTCTAAGTTTGAGTCCCATCATGTCTACAAAATCTTTGGAAATCAATCTTTATATATATTTTTTATTACTGTAGTATTACATTCGGTTGTACAACCCATCTAATAGCACAGCCAAATCTCCAACACCAGAACTTTTGAATAAAATCCTCTGCCATCAGATTTATTGCAAAGAGATAAAGACAGCTCTTCAGGCAAAGATAGAATCAAGATTTTTTTAACTATTAATTATACTCTTTTAATGTCTTCAGGGTATAGGACCATTTACAGTGTATAGTTGAAATGTACCATGATCCTTCCAGAAAACAAATATGCATAAATGATACCTAATCAATAAAACCAAGTTTACACATTATGGTGAAATGGATTTTTTTAATTTAGAGAAGTAGAGAACTTAGTTTACTGGTTGGAGTAAATTAAATTGATTTTAATTTTCTCCCCAGATGACAAGCGGTGCTTACAGTGAAAAGATCGACATTTTTGCACTTGGTTTAATTTTCTTTGAGCTTATCATCTCATTTGGTACCCAAATGGAAAGGATACTTCATTTATCAGATGCCAGAAGACTTAAATTTCCAATTACTTTTATGAACAATTACCCAAATGAGGTGAGATTATTGGTGTTTTAAATTTAATTGTTTCTTAAATTTTGCTGCAAATATATTTAATAAATTTTATTCTAAAGATCATATAAAACATTTTTAGAATGTCCTATTGGATAGATAGATCATGTTTTATCCCAGTGAACAAAAAATTGCGGGGGCTTTATTAGATTACTCCACACCCATCATCAGATTACTTAAGCTATTGCAGTATGTAGTGTATGATTGAAACCCTTTTTAAATTTTGGTAGGACCCATTAATCCACATGGTACATAAGTACATTACATCGTTGTTTTCTGGCAACTTTTAAAATAGATTAGTTTAAATTGTACACCAGTAAAATAACTGCAGCAACCTGATTATGATCACATTGATTTGTGTCAAATGCAAGGAGTTTTCTATTGAACTTGTAATGTAAAAAAGTATTTTAGTTTATACGTTTGTGTGGCCTTAAAACACTTTTTATTTCCAGTCCAAACTTACAAGGCTGATGCTGAGTGGTAAAGCAGATGACCGGCCATCTGCCATAGAAATAAGTCAGCATGAAATATTTGATGAAATATCGAAAATCCTGACTGAAACAAGACGTCGCACCACTTCTACTCGAAGCTCAGATTCCAACACATCTTGAGAAAACATTTTCCGCACCATTGGGCAGTGCATGGCATAACTTTAGAAGCCACAGCAAAAATATTGCTTTTCATGGTTTAAATAGAAACCAAGAAACCCGTCAATATGAAAAGTATTATCTTTTCTTTATGCTTAAAAATACTATAAAAAATATTTACAGATAGACGGAAGAATATATATTTCATTATAAGGTAACACAATTGCGATTTCTTCTTTTTGCACAAAAAATGGTCAATATTTTCCAGACTTTTCAATCCAGGAGTCAAATTAGAAATTTGCTTTATGACCAAAAGCTTACCCTTCCTTTACTTGTTTTAAACAAAATATTATATTTCATTCCTATTACTTTACCTTTTTTTGTCATATGCTGTAAACAGAAAAAATGGATTTACAAAAAAGTGAGGATTGCCCCAAAATGAACACTTCGAGGCATTTTTACAAAATACTTTATATTAAGTAGTGTTTTTTACAAAACTGCTGTAGTTTGTAAATTAGCCTGTGTTGCTGCTTGTATGTTGTTTTCCAAATTTTTATGTGAGTTTCACCCCAACTGAGTTGTGGCTGATTGAAATAATAAGACTAGATCAGGCAGCATTTTGATATATATTTTCAGCATTCTGATACAATAACAGTACACAACACAACAAAAACCTTTGTCAGAAATCAAGTGTGGTGTGTGGTGCTTTTGCAATAAATTAGTACATGGGAAATTGCTGGTTATATTTTCTGTAACCCAATGTGCAATCCGGAATTAAAGATTTCTAATTCAATTCAACTTCATGTAATATGGTAAATAAAGTTCACTTGTAAGATTAGTATAAATGAGTAGTGGTGAAGAATTATATTATTGGAACATTAGCTGTTTGGAGCTGATGTTTCGTGAGACAATAAACACAGTTCACCAGTTCGTTTTATACATTTCCCACAAATAACTTTGGATCCAGCATCTGAAGCTTCAATAACATCAGGTGTAAATATGGTGATAAAATCCACACATGATAAATGCGCTGCAACTAAAGAAAAGTAAAAAAATGAATGGGAAACGACAAGTCAGTCACAAGATGATAATAAAAATTAACCAAGCACCAACCATTATGTACTATAAGTAACTAACGGTAAACTGACCAGTTAATAAATTTATTTTTTAGAAATTAAAAAGTGGCACCCATGTTTATTCCACGTTCTATATTAAGTTGTCTTTGCTATATAGGTATTAGGTATTGACATTAAAGTGTGCTCAGCTTAAGGTTGCAACGTAACCTGTGTGCTGAAGGGTCGTTGAAGACGGTAGCGTCCTTGCACGTACTTAGCGGATAGCTAGAGTCGAGTGGATTAATATAATGGTTTGAACTGAAAATGTAGAAACAATATTATATACAACACGCTTCAGTAGCTTCGACCAACCGACGTCGGGAAAGACGTTTGTTGTATGTTTTCACCCAAACGGTTCACAAAATTTCAGACACAAAGAGAAAATAATGAGAATAATTTAACTGCACTTACTTAAAACCTGTTGCGCTTGTTGTTGTAATGATTGCAAATGTTTTTCAACTTCTGAAAAATTTGTGACCTTGTGTAATTCACTTGAACTGGAGGTCATGGCTTCTTTTGGAATAACCAAACTGATTTGCAACAGCGGTTATTGATTTATTTCAAAAGTAGAACAAATAACCTCGTGCAACAAACAGTTCAGGCTTGTTAGATATATGCTGCCAATTATTAGTGCATTTTAACATTTCGATTATGACGTTTTGTAGTTTAATTCCCGTGCAGTAATACGTAATAATTACTGTAGCGTTTCAAGTACAATTTATTTTACAGTTCGGCCTTCTTCTTTAACAACAAAAACTCATAAACAAGATTCAACCAAAAATTACAGTAAGGGAAAATTGGCAAACGTCCACTTACATTACCAAGAAAGTGATTTATACTTGTACTTTAAATGTAAGAACAACATTATATACTTTGTCAGAATTTGGTAATGACATTATTGATTTGTTATCTTGAAGTTCAAACATGTTAAATCTAAGCGCTCAGCGTCGTGTGTAGTGTATGTTGGCACACAGTTCAAACAAAGTTACGTGCGAGAGCATGCCGTTCCGCTTGCTATTTTGCTACGTCCTTGAAAGTCCCCCTTCGACTTTTGCTGCGAACGTTTCGTAAATCGTAAACTAATTCATATTTACAGTTTTACAGACCAAACAAGTCGCAAACCTAAGGTATTCCAATGTACTTGTATATCCTATCCTAAGTTAACTTTAAAAGTCATTACTTGCATTTTATAGGTAATTTTTCATTTAGGCAATTAGTTGGATATGTTAGTTTCAATTATATATACTGTGTTACTTCTGTTGCTGTCTTCTTATGCAATTTGGTTCATAGCCAAGCGGAAACAGAAAAGGGGAGAGCCCCCTATTGTTCCATTTTGGATACCCTGGCTAGGTAAGAATTATAATTTTATCTATTGTATTATGTTAATATAGCTTAATCATTTTAGGAAGTGGACTAACTTACCAAAAAGATCCAATCGCATTCTTAAAGAAACAAACAAAGAAATATGGACCCATTTTCACTGTTTTCATGGGTAATCATTTTGTTATGAAAGGTAACAATAAGCTGTGAAAAATACTATCATGACATGCATTTCAGGAGGAAATTACTTCACTTTCGTTACGGACCCATTTACCCACCCTTTAGTTGCCAAAGAAGGCAAAATCCTCAACTTTCGGATTTGTACACTACCAATGATTAAACACCTCTTTGATTATCAACGACCAGCTGTAGAAGAGCCAACCATGGGTGGTCTGTTTGTTAAGTACCTTCAGGTGTGTTCTCGTTATCCTGAACCATATTGATAATAACAAATACATGTAATCAATATGTAAAAGTCAATAATGGCCAAAACCCAAAATGCTTTTAAATGATACGTATATCCACCTGCAACAATTCTCTCTCTCTCTTTGTGTTATCCAGGTTTTATCAATCAACAGAATATATTGTGCCAACAACCTATTGCAGCTATTGCAATATGTTGTATATATCCTTAATATTAAGCAGAACATTATTATTAAAAAAAAAACAATATAAGTAGAACAATTGTCCTTGAATTTGTCATCCAAAGACTGTCGTTTAGCCAACGGCTGGTTTGGTTTTTGATATGCGTGTCCATCCATTAAGATCATTTCTGTATTAGCTCTTTACCCTAGGGTCAACGTCTTAATGTAATGATAGAAAAAATGATGAAATGTCTCCAAAGAATTATGCTTGCTGGTAAATACACCAACACAGATTGGTCTGAAGTTGGCTTGCTTCATTTTGTTGAATCAATCATGTGCACTGCAAGTTTTTCAACTTTGTATGTAAAACTATTTTTAAATTATTTTAGTATATACACATACACTAACAACAGTATTTATGTTTGTGTTCAAAGATAAGTTCTCAATGTCTTCTCTTAACCTACTAGATTGTATACAGATTTTGTCAATGTTTTACCTAATTGCTAAATAGTTTTAATACAAAAAACGTTGACATATGGTGTATAGAACTTCAGAAATTAAATGCATTGCTATATATAGCATGTTATGAACTTGTATTTACTTGCACCCTGTGTAATGCTTTAAATGCTTTAACCAACTGGAATATAAGGTTTGTATTAAAACTTAAGCAGTGTAACCAGTTAGGTATATGGTAGATTAAAGTGTCACACCTTTTGGTGGTAAATTCTGAATTGGTGTTGAATTCAAACTAGCGGGTAGCTAGTCAATGTTTTCTTGGGTAAGACGCATTGCCTAACTCACTGGTTTTAATGGGTTGAACAAAGGCTGTTGTCATGTTTCTAACACACTACATTAGTCTGTGTTATAATTTCCACTGTATTTTTCTATTCAAAGTGTAAACATGGGTATCATATAACATGCATTTTAAGGTTTGGTGATTATCCTAAATCAAGCAACAAAGATATTCCTGCATTTGAACATCAAATGTTTGAAGATTTCAGAAAATTTGATGAGGCTTTCCCATATCTGGTGAAAGGTTATCCTTTAAATTCATTTAAGGTACAATTAGTTTAATATTAAATTTAATAAAAAATATTATTTACTCTTGTAAGACTGTACTTTTAGAAAAAATGTATAGAAATAAAACAATCACTCCATTTGCTTTATTTCAATGAAAAACATAGTTTTATGCTATTTTGCTTATAAAAATATTTGCAAAAATTTGTTGACTCTTTTATGGAAGCCAGATGTTTAATTGGCTTTGATAATGTTGTTGCAGGGGCTCGAAGAGTCTAGGAAAAACTTTTGGAAACACCTAGCTTCGGATGAATTAAACAAACGCGAGATGGTATCAGATCTTATAGCTGAATATGCAAGGATCTGTGATGCAGAGAAAGACAGCACACTTCCAAAGAAACTGTTCTCAACAGCATGGGCTGCTCAAGTTAGTGTTTACCCTATATAAAAGAATTCAGGTATAGGAACATGGTTGCCTATCTTTGTCAAATCATGTTCACCCATGTACATAAGTTTTGTGCCCCCACCCAAAAGAAGTAATTAAAAACTGAATTTTCTGTTTTCGCCATCAATTTAACTTGCCAATTTGCCACAACCAAATTTTAATTGTTAAAAGTCGTGTTAATGTGCCATATCTTTGTAACATAACATACTGTTAATATTCCACATGACAAATGGAGGAGAAATTTTTGGCATCCTGCCATAAATTATCAATATCATTTTATTGTATCAAAGCATTACTTCCGTTACTAAGTCAAAAACCATTATCGATAGCTCAAAAAACTGCTTGCAAACAAAACCATCTCAAGGTCACCAATGGTAGATGTTAACTATGTTTACTAAAATAATATTTGTTCCAGTCAAACACAATGGTTTCTGCATTCTGGACAATTTACTTCGTAACGAAACATGGAGATGCAAAGGCTGCAGCTGAAGTTGAAATCCAACGTCTGTTAAAGGAAACCTCACAAACTCTGAACGGCAAAACACCAATTAACTTTAACAGGAATGATATGGATAAAATGACAGTTTTAGGTGGGTTGTGATTGAAACTTTGTAATAAAGAAGTTAACGTGGTTAACTGCTGAGAATCATTTTGGAGAGGAGGAAAATTTGTGTTCAATTTATTTTTATTTTGGAGAATAGGAAAATTTGTATTCAATTCTATAACTATGGTATTTTTTTTGTTTAATTAATTACCAAATTATTGAAAAAACATTATGTAATCCTTTTTGATCTGTTAGACACAGTTGTGTACTGTGTAGACTGTCTCCACGTTCCTTTGATTTGTTTGACCAAGACTCTTTAATTAACTAGGATAGGATATTTATATTTTGGTCCTGTAAACGAAAAAGCATAGGTCATTATCACAAGATCCACTGATGTTATCTGATCAAGGACACAACTGTCTTGCCAGTGATTGGTTTTGATCTTGCAGCATGTTAATTGCCACTATTACTGATTTGACTATCTGGTGTAAGTTTAGAGTTATTTAGTGTAATAAAAGTTCCAAAAAATATTGCAGTTTTGATTTTGTACAATCATTACAGCTGACTAACCATTAGTTTAAAGCCCCAAATAACATTTGTAGACAGCATTATCAACGAAAGTCTTCGGCTTCATGTGTCAGCCTCAATGCTCCGTCAGGCCCTGCAGGATTACGACCTCAAAGTATTGAGTGTCGGCAAAACCTACAGATTGCGTAAAGGTGATCGCGTGATGTCGCTGTTTGAACTCAACCACAAGGATCCCGAGATCTATTCCGAACCAGATGTTTTCAAATATGACCGCTTTTTAAATGAAGATGGCTCACTGAAAACTGATTTCTACAAAAATGGCAAAGTGGTTCGATTTGCATTACAGCCATTCGGTAGTGGATTGAGGTGAGGCTGCTTGTAAATAATTAAGTTTTAAATTAGGAAATCAGAAGTAACCTTACCACTTCTTTTTTTCTCAAAAAAGTAAAAAGTTATCTTTTGAGATTACCTGTTACTTGGTGAGAAACTTTCAAGTACAAGTATGTATGCTGACAAATTATTCCCTCATTCCACACAGTAAATGCCCCGGAAGATACTGGGCAGTCACGGAACTCAAGCAAATTGTGATTTTACTTCTTCTCTACTTCGATTTTGAGCTCATCAACCCAAATGAAGAAATTAAAATGAATAAGAATCGAGTTGCGTTTGGATCTTTGCCGCCCACTAACGACCCAAAAATCCGTTTCCGTCGACGTGTGATGACGTAATAAAATTAAAGTTCAATAATGTTCTGCATAATTTTCAACGTTTTTTAATTGTTATCAAAGTACTTTATATAAAATCGCCGTGCGCTAATTTTTTAGTCCATGATTGTGTAAAATTGTGTAAGTTTGTAATTATATCATGTGCATTGACTTGTTCTCTTACACGCATTACAATATTTCATGCAGCTGCACTTTGATTTGGTTAACAGTAAATTTCCAAGTAAAAAGCTACTTCTGGTAGGTGGTCACTTTTGCAAAGCAATAAAATATACATGTCAGTTTAATATTGCTCCTCGTTTTACGTATGTATAAGAGGGATGACAAAACATAAAAATAATGTCTAGGTAAGTAAAAAGTTTCGCTAGCTACAACAAAATATTTTTATAAAAGATTTAATCCATATTTAACAATACTGTATGTACACGTTGCGAAACCTGCTCGGAAGCTGTATACATCGGATTGAAATCACCAGAGCAATCAAAAGTACTTGGAGCCACAGATCTGTTCACAGAAGAGGCCAATGTATTATGTGGTACTCGCGAACAACGTCGTTATATGTTTCGAGCATTAACTTGGCAATGTTATGACGGCAGATTCAACTGTCTCAACAGTGACAAAGAAGGTTGTTTTGGCAAATCATATTCTGAGCATTTTCTGACCGATTAGCTTGGCGGTTCAGTGCGTCGACTTTCGACCGATAGGTCGCAGTTTCAAACTTTCAAAACTGTTCGCTAGCGAGTCGGTCGTGGCAAGGCATTTAACGGACATTGCATGAACCCAGTGGACTGATGGATTCTGCCAAATTAAAGGAACGTGTGAATGACACACAATACACACCAATACATCCGGTAACCCGACGGTATAGGCACGTATAGGTAATCTGACGACGGCATAGGTAATCTGACGATTACCAGTGTGTTCACGCCCATTGTTTTTTCCCTTTCACGGGGATAAACAATACTGTTTTATCATTATGTTAATTGCAATGAAGGGGTTGCAGGTTCGAAACTTGGCCCTAGCGAGTCAGCTGTGTCCTTAGGTAAGGAACTTTACGGACATTTTTCGTCTGGAATATACGCAACAAACACACTGCAATAGTTCCGTTAAACCGATGGTAGGCGCTCTGAAAATTGCTCATGTGTTAAACGCCCATTTCGTTTTTCCATTCACGGGGGTAGGCCTATACATGAATATCCTTTTGCTGTGTTATTTTTAAACCATAGCAATCCGTTACTCCACCCGCGGAAGTAAAAATGACCTATCATATTCTATTATCGTTGGCTTTTCGGAGTAAAAACTGGGATATTTTCAAAAAATATATTTAATGTTATTGTTATATATATTTTAGTGTTATACTAAAAATATCGACGACAAAATCTCTATTGCAGTGTGTTAAATATATCTGAGACTTTCCTTACATTTTAAGAATCCAATCCTTTACTAGATTTGGGCGATGTCCGCTTTATTGCCTCCCCCAAGGACTATATAGTTAGGGTGCAGCTTCGAGTCACAAACCATCGACTGACATACGACGCGCCAACCTACCAAGATATTTTCGATTTCGCAGATGTTGTCTGGACCCGTAGTTTAATGAGTCAAAAAACTGCAGTAGTCTAATGTTTGCAACTTGTTTAACACAACCCAGGTTATCCTGGTTACCCAATTTTATGGGAAATGGTGTAGTATGATTAGCGTGTTAACATCGTTCCACAGTTCTAATAGGGGTTACCATAAAATATTCATGTTTGTCCTCGTGAATGGGAAAACCAAGGCGGTTAACACACGGGCAATCGTCAGATCATCTCGCCATCACCGTCAGGTTACCGGAGCTATTACAGTATGTTGTTTATGATACACACATTTCTTCAATTTAGTAGAACTCTAATCCGCTGTGCTCAGGCAATGTGCGTTAAATGCCTTGCCCAAGCAAGTGTCTGTGTTCCAATCCTCTTTGACTTATGCCGAGATTACTATTTCTATGACCGAAATAACTTATTTACTGAAGAAAAACTAACTTTTAAAGAACAAACAGGTTTGGTTAGATATTACGTTTGCTGCAGCTTTAGTCTATTGTAAAATTAAAACCGGAAATTCTGATTTTTATCTGGATGTATTTTCTACTAATGTACTGACGACTGGGCTTGTGGTAGTTAATGTACTGCTCCCAGACTGGTACTACCTAATTGAATGGCAACGCCTATGTTCGTAGAATTGCCCGGACGCCTTACATACTAGCATAATAGAATAGGTCCAGCTATAGGCTTTATTTTTTCTTGTTTTAAGCATGACACCGATACTAACACAACAGCAAAGTGGTTACATTTTTAAATGTTTTATTAATGAAATTATCTGCTTAACACAATGTTAAAAAAACTGTTGCATTTTTCGTCTAAGTTTATTTACTCCTTCAAAATTTTTATTTTTAACATTTAAAATAACCTATAGATGGTACATATAGTTCAACAAAGCCCAGTTTTTGTTTTTTTGAAGCAGATGATGTTTTATTTGTTTTAACAAGATTCAGTGATTTAGCAAGGACAAGTTTTTTTTGTTTTATAAAGACAAGGCAGTATGGTTTTTGTTAAAATTGAAACTGTAGCAACATATTAATTATAGGATAGGATAGGATATTCATCTTTATCCCCGTGAATGGGAAAACCAAGGGGGTTAACACACGGGCAATCGTCAGATCACCTCGCGCCCATCGTCGGGTTACCAGAGCTATTGCAGTGTGTTGTATATGATAGACACGTTCCTTCAATTTGGTAGAACCCATTAATCCGCTGGGTTATAGGAAGTAAATTAAGCATAAGTGTTCAGTAAATTAAGCATGAGTGCGACTTATCAGACAAAATTAGTAATCCTCTAACACAAGGATTTACAAGTTGTTTGTTGATAACCCTGTTTTTGTGTATAAATCTTTGGTTTGTCTATCTCTTTTATTATGAAAGAAATGACATACTCATCTAAACAATGTTAGACGCAGTAGCTTTAAAAAATATTTCGTCAAAATCTGTTGCTTTAGTCGTTTTCCAAAAATAATAAACATTCCATTTAAGTGGATCTATGCCTGTTTTTTTCACTTTGCGTGATTAAAGAAAAAACAAACTATTTTTTGTAGTTATTATAAATTTAAGTAAATTTGTTTTAAAATGTAAAATAATCATTCGATTCTTTTTATATAGGTGTTCACGTTTATAGTTGCATTCACTTGTCCTGTGTATCGTGTACGGTATGCTTCGACTTTTGCGCCGAACATTTAGCCGACGAGGCAGGAGAAGACCAAAGCCTGCATCCAGTGGGCGCGGGATCGCAGAGTCCGGGATTCATATACCAGCTCCAGATGGAAAACGTGGAAAAGCAGTCATCTCAGCGCGAGTCCTCTTATTAGATGGAACTGATGTGTCTGTGGATGTTCCGGTTGGTAGCTATTGCCCAAAGACATTGTGTGGAGTTTCAACATGGTTTTGATTTATTTTCAGCAAAACTATTTTAAGTTTGTTATATAATCATAATTATACATTTTGATCAAGAAGGAAAAAGTACAAAACTAATACCTGTTGTAAAATAAGAAATAAGACTTTTATTATAGTTTATTTTAATATATAATTGTTACCAGACTAACCTTTCTTTTAATTGCCTTCTAGACTAAGAAGCCTATTAATTAAACTTCTATATCATGTGTTTACCATTTCTGCTTAAGGTAAAGCAATTTCTTTAATATTTTTAATCCCTTAATACGATTCACTGTGCAAAGTAAGAAACTAAAATATAAAATAAATGAAGAGTTTGATTTTATATACTGTTTTATAATGATAACAATTAATGAGAAGTATGCAATTGCTAATTGTACATCGGTAATTCTTACAACGACTTCCTATCACATTTCTATCACCTCCTGTATTGCTTGTTGTCAATGAAATATACACTCTGTAACCGCCCCAGAAATGTAATGGTTTGTACATAATTCTGTCGACTAAAATGTTAGCCTTTCTATATATATGTGTGTGTTACATTTTCCATTGGCAATTTAAAGTATGAATTTCAATATTGCAATCAAATCATAAGTTTTAATATTTAGCTTAGATTTATAAAGTTAACATCAATTCTTTAAACATACCGTAATTCGTTCTCCACAGAAAAAGGCACTGGGAGAGGTTCTCTACCAACAGGTGATTTCATATCATCTGGATTTGGTGGAAAGTGATTATTTTGGCTTGCAGTTTATGGATGCGAACCAGGTTAATTTCATTTTTTAAATTAAATATAGTTATTGTAAAAATAGTATCCAATCAGGTTTAAAAGTTTGTAGTTGTGATATTCTGCATGTTATTGCAGTCGTAATATTCTGTCTGCTGTCTTTTTACAAGGGTTACCCTCAAAGGTTTATATACAGTTATTTTATATATTGTAATATTTGATTATTTTAAATGGTATTTTATGTTAAATAAAGAAAATCATATCATGAAGACTGTGCAACTAAGGTGTATGTGCAAGATACTTATTAATATTATTGAATAAGTACAAGATCTGATCATGCTTATAACCAACCAAAATCTTAGGTGCCTCATTGGTTGGACAAAACAAAAAGAATAATAAAACAAGTGAAGATAGGACCTCCTTACACGTTTCACTTTCGTGTGAAGTTTTACTCGTCTGAACCAAATTTACTTCAAGAGGAACTGACAAGGTAACATATATTTATATATTAAAAGTGATACCGGTATCTTTTATACACGTGACTAAAATGCAGTTTAGATAATTTCTTTAAACCTTATCCTGTGCCATAGAGATTTATTTTCAATTATGTATTTTAAATGTGATGTATAACAGAATTGGTTTCTGAATTAGCATAAATGAGGTATGTCAACACAGTATAAACCTGTCAATGTGGTGCAAAATTGCTTACTGCAAGGAAATTATAATTTCTTGGAACCTTATTACCACCGGTCGAGCGTAGCTCCGCCCCTGAGGATACACCAGCTTACAATAACTTATATTTTACAGTAAGATAAGTTTAAGTTTATTTTAACCCGATCTCGACGTAAGTTTATTTTTTTGTTGTGGCTTGAATAGTCCTTTATAATTTCTTTCAATACTAGTACTGCTTATCATATTTAAATTTACAAATTAGTACTGTATTATAAATGCATGGTGAAAATAATTTTGTATTTGCCAAGGTACCAATTTTTCTTGCAACTCAAACAAGACATCTTGCGTGGAAAATTGCCATGTCCATTTGATGTGTCTGTGCAGTTGGGTGCTTATGCACTGCAATGTGAGTAAACCTTTAAATAATTAATTTTATTTTAATATTTTTATTTAAATATGTTAAATTTTATTTTAACATTTCCATTTAAATATGTTTAATTTTATTTTAACATTTTCACCTTAGTACAAACCTGCGAAAATGCACCATTTTTTTATGTAAATAGTCCAAAAAAGACATTTCTCATATGTCCGCTGTGGATTAATCAACCTGGTATTGTTTCGTGTTCACATTAGTTTTTACTCAGCAAAGTGATTAACTTGAAATATTGCAATGCAGCTGAGCTTGGAGATTACGATCCAGATGTGCACAATCCATATTTCATTTCGGAATTCCGATTTGTGCCGGATCAAACTGAACAGTTTGAACTTGCTGTCATAGATGCTTACAAGAAATGCAAGTAAGACTAACAAAATCATTGATTTTCTTTATTTGTACATTATATCACATAAGTATATACCAAAAGTTATTTCTGTTTCTGATCATATTTTAACATAATTTTGTATATTATTTTCTATGACTTTAATATTATTGTTCCTTAAATTTAAGCTAAGTGACTGGTAGTTAAGTTTTAATGTAAACATGATTAATATCAATATTCCATATGACTCACTATTATATGTCACCTATTTAATACTCATGCTCCTAACTACAATCCTTTGAGTGGCACACTCCCATTGGAATGTTTATTAATGGCAAAATGACCATTACATGGCAATGCCAAACACATACTTTTATTTTGTTTGTATAAATTGGACTCTCTGTATAACTCTGTATACGCATTGTGAGTCATGAGCACAGTATAAAAAAATAAGTGTACTAATTGGCTGATACTATTGTGATTTTTATTAACTATATAGCCTAACACGCATTGTAACCACAGAGGACAAACGCCGGCGGATGCAGAATTAAATTATTTGAATATTGCAAAGTGGAGGGAAATGTATGGTGTGGACATGCATAATGTTAAGGTAATGTCTGCTTTTTTGGTTATAAAAGTGATTTTATAATCTGCTATCTGAAATTAAATAAACAGGAAGCATAAAATGCCTTCCTATGGCACAGTTTAATAAGAAGTCTGTTCAAATCTTTTATCGCGTAAAACATTTTGTTTTTAAATTCACTCTAACTTTTTGCCTCCCTACTTTATAATCATCCATTCAAAATCATGGTTGTTTTATTTTCTTATCTTGTATTTTTGTACCAGTAATACACAATGCTTTACTATATTTGTGATTATTATTATTATATAAAGTAATTTTAAGAAAATTGTTATGTTTGTAACTTATTAAATTAAATTTCTGTGTATTAATAGTGCCTTAGCTTTTTCACAACTTTGAACAGTATCAGTTAGATACAACACATTTAAAAATCAGTGGTTATCCTTTAAGCTGATGGACCCTGTTATTGTTTATATTAAATATACATTAGGCGATTTTTAGTGATGAAAATACACTATTGGATTTGTTTGTGTTACCAGTGTTTTAACTTCACAAGCAATAAAAAAGACTTCATTAGAAATTAATGCAATTATAAGTCTAAAAGAAATAATAAAGCTGGACATAATGATATTCAATCCCAATTCTAAATATCTGTGCCTGGAAGTTTTTAGTTGTATATATATATATATATATATATATATATATATATATTATATATATTCTTAATAAGATTTAATGAAAACATGTCATTTTCTAGACATAGTTTAGCCAAAACGGACATGTTCGTGTTTTAAGTCATTGGTTGTATTTATTTAATGTACATTGATATCAACCAGACTGTAGAGTAAATAAATCATAGAAAGAGTCTGTCTTTGTACAATACACACTCCTCCATTACCATAGCTATTACAGGCTTTATTAGCCTGTTGGAATTTTTATTGTTTTTAAATCTTTTTTAAATCAGGCTTATTAATAAAATTAGGCTCATTAATAATTATGGACTATGCAACTTAATTTTAATGGCAATGGTCTTATTATTTTTTTATTTTTTGTTGAACACACTATGCTAATCATTATTTAAAATAATGCTGAAGTACTGGTAGTAAATACACAGACTTATAATTATAAGTATTAGTTTTTGTTACTCATTATTGGTTTGCATTTAATTTTAGAGTTTATTTTTTGACCTTGAACTGTGTCTTTAGTATATATGCATGAATACACCACAACCACATCAATTAATCATTCCTTAAGCCAGTGCACATCTATTTTACACACTCCCCAAAATCCATTAATTGGTTTTTAACAATTTAATAATTGTGGGCAGGGCAAAGATGGTAATGACTACAGCCTGGGGCTAACCCCAACTGGGGTCCTTGTTTTCGAAGGAGAGCAAAAAATTGGACTCTTCTTTTGGCCGAAAATCAAGCGATTGGATTTTAAAGGAAAGAGATTGCTCTTGGTGGTAACTGAAGATGATGACAGGGTATAAGATTGCTCACAATTATTTTTCTCATTTTTTACTAGTTTTTGAAAATTAAAAAAGAATCAGTAAAAACACAAAAATAAACCACAAAATGTTGGTATAAATACTGTAATGATTTCTCTAAAATGTTAGGCCAGTTTTTGTAAAGCTATTCAAGTATTATCTTTTGTGAAAGGGTAATAAGTATAAATAATAAAATATCATGTAAGTGTCATTAGATCATACTAACAACAGACATAACCGTATAAGATATTTAAAACTATCTTGGAAAAAAAAGGGTAATGGTTTGTATGCTCAACTTATGTACGCAACTCCAAACAATCTTGGTTATAAAGTTCATGCGTTTAAATAATTGATAGTTGTAACATTTGTTAACTCTTTTTTAATTGATTTCTTATTCATAAAACTATGTAAAGAAATTAATTTTTTATGTTTGATTGTTCATTAGTAAATCTGCTGTGCACTGTTAGAATTGTAATTCGTCTTGATAGCTGTAAGCCATTGTTACTACAGTAATGGTTGGCTGACGTTTTCATTTATATCTTAGTTGGTGGAGTTCATACTTACACTATTTTTAGTTGAATTACACTATTTAAAATGGATGTCAGTTTAAACTTTATTTTCAAAATATCCAAGTCGATACCAGCTCTATGTATTAATGTAATGCATGTTGTGAACCTGTTCAAAAAAGTAAGGCTGACAGTAGCAACAGTATTCACCATCCACTGTATCTGTTACACCAATATATACTGGCGAATTCACAATGTTATGTTAACTTCAGGGTGTTGAGCAACAGCACACATTTGTGTTCCGACTGGACCACCCAAAGGCTTGCAAACACTTATGGAAATGTGCCAGTGGAGCACCATGCTTTCTTTAGACTTAAGTCCAATGTACAACAAGGCCAAAGACAACAAATGCTACGGCTTGGATCGAAGTAATTATGCAGCATTTTAATTTTACTTTGCATTTTACTGTATACCATAAGCATTGCTACTTGCTATACTATGGCAGATATTAAACAGTTTGTCAATTAAATGGTCCGGAAACTGCCTTGTGACGATGTATTACATGTTATCTTTTTCTCCACCAATGTTGTAGAAATCATTAATCAACAACTTGTGTTTGCAACAGATTCAGACCGAGTGTCCGTACAGAGTTTGAAATCACTAGGAATCGTGGCCCAAGGAAATCACTAAACTTCGAAAGACGGCCTAGCAAAAGATACTCGCGCAGACCAAGCTTTAAAAGACGTAAGTCAAATGGTTTTAAACAAAAAAAGCATGATGCTTAAATGGCAATTAACAAAAAAAGCATAATTTTTTTTTATCAGAGGTAAATGTTTTTTTTTAAACCTTTATAACAAAAGAACAACAGTTTTGTCTTTTATGTTTCAAAGTACAGTTGTGTCTTCTTAGCTATTCTAATTCTTGAATTCTTTATAATATTTTTTGTATAAATATTGTATTGTGAAGCTATCAAATTATTAAACAAATGCTTTGTAATTCCAAACCATACGGTGAATGTATGAAAGCCATCGGTATCACTCAAAAAGATGAATTATTTAATTTGTTTTGATACCACAGCTGTGCAAAATCGTCCAGTGCCGACACAGGACCAACCCTTCAGCAGATTTGTCCCCCAATACGGACCAGCGGCTCCACCTGAACGACCTCAGAAAAAACAAGTTGCCAATAGGTTTGGGTTTGTAATTTCGGGTTATAAGGTGCTCGGGAGTCCACGTACTCAAACCTAACGAATTGGCTATTGGATGGGGCTAAAATTGTTTTTAGAAATATTTGCATAAAGAGCAGATATCCACTATAATAATAAACACGATTAATTTATCATTTCTAATATAAATCACCAGCTCGGCTATTAATCGATGCTATAAAGTATTTTTTGTAACCCTTACAGAGTTCACACATGGCGTGCAATTATAATTTCCATGTTTAAACGAATTCATGTTGCACGATAAATTGTTGTAAAATTTAGCTATAGTTGTGTAGTTTAAAGTATTAATACCTGATTTCACAATTTAGTTCTCCAAATGAACATGTATACATGTACCATCAGTGTATCAACCTATTTAACTTATAACGTGTTTTAAACACCTTTGCTTCATTCCTGATGGAACTTTTGAAGGTCAATTTTACACTCCTGGTTCTTTTAGGGCAAACAAATTCTTAAAATAGCTATAAACTTTTGCTGAATGGAACCAAAAAGTTATATGAAACAACACAGTACATATCTCCGACATCATGTACGATTGCAAGGTAATCTGACGAATGCTCATGTTCTAGCTGCAACACACATCACATGCTTTTCCATCCTGTACCTCATACAAATCAATCCTGATAAATTCACCACCTGTCTAACCGCCTCATTGCGATTCATGCCCACAAGCATAACTAAACCACTCATCCAAATCCATTGAATACCAACCTAATCACGTTAGTGCTGACAAACACAGCTTTTATTTGATTTTTTTCTTTTGCAAAGAATTTTAAATATGCAGAACATAAACATTTTGAAGATTTAAAAAAGATGTTCCATTAATCACTATCCCAGAAGTTGCAATCAGCTTGTAATTGCATTTCTTCACTGTATTGCGCATTCATACCATTTATTACATTAAAGCAACATGCTGCTGGGAGAAACCAATTTAAAATTTCAGCATGAAAACTTAAGTTGACCATTAAGCTAAATTAGATGTGATTGATTGCTCTCTGACTTACATTTGTGTGAATATTATGTGTTAATCTCAGTATTTGGATTGATCACATAGTCCCCTTAGGCATTTCTTATGTTAAGCTTACATAAACTGTTTTTATATCGTGGCTTTAGGATTACCTTTCCGAAGTTTTAATACTTTCTTAGTTAGTGGCGCAAACACTTTCTTCACTGCGCCAACACGGAACTATAGTAATTTTTAAACTATAAATTGGGTTAATTTATAAACTTTATTGTATCGCATCTAACTGTTAATCAGAACCCGGCAAGTTTGTATTGAAGCCAGCCATTCGTAGTATAGCTCTAGGTGCTATTCTAATAAAAGCCTGTGTTTTTTAATGTTGCATTTTTTAGCAAAAATAGTTGATAATTACACTCCAATTTGGGTGATATGGTTGACAGAAGGAATTTACTGCCACAAGAGAATGATTTAATCATGATTGCACCAGCAACATTGTATTGATAAGCTCATTATAATCTCATTAAACACTTCGCCTGAAGGTGATCCTCCACCATTACCTCCTATATGATATTGAGGCATATGCATGAATAAATGATCTAAACAGCAAATTCAACAGGTCCCCACCCCCCAGCAAGCCACAAAACAACCAACCTTACACCCGAGCAAGTGCACGCCAAGCTTACCAAACTGGTGGAATCCAAGTCTAAATATAGTGTTTCCAGCCATAAACCTGCCAAGTGTTTCCAGATCATTCTAGGCAAGCTGTAAAGGTCATTCTTAAACTTCTAAACATTGTGTTTTACTAAATCATGAATTAATTAAATTTTCTTTAAAAAATAAATTTACAATATATATTATAATGCATTTTCTACTAAACGACTCCTTTGCAAATCTATTTCATTGTGAATTATTTTGACTGCTAATGTATTTGTATATATCAGTTCTTATCGGTGCTAAAGCTTTTTTATATAGCTGCTGACACACAATCCAATATAGCAAGCTCATGAATTTTACGGTGCTTTGTTTTAAATATTCGGTGGGCCGAGCACTTAACTTACAATTTGTACATTTCTGCCACATTTCCTGTTCTGCTGTATATATGATTATTTTTGGTTGGTTTCATTGTGTATTTCCTTCTTTTACTTTAAGTTGTTTCTTCGAATGTTTTACTGACAAGGGAATGAATGTTTTTCATGTCAAGTTTAATTTTGAATTGCCGTAGAACTGTTGCAGTAGTTGCAACTTTGTTTTAATTGTCTTTTTTTACCTTGGAAAGTTTTCTGTGTTGCCATATCAAAGAATTTTCCTGTCAATTAGACGGATTGCGTTTAACACGAGCTGTTAGATAATTTGCACAAATTATTGTGCGACAATCACAGAATGAATAACACCTCTCACTCTTTAGCATGCACACACTGGATTCCGACGTTATTTCTTTTCAGTTTCACACATTTTAAGTTGTTTTTTTACCCACAAGGGGTCGTGTTGACGGGTTTCGTTTGAATGCAGTTTTAATGCGTTGTTGTGCCTATATACGCTTTTGTAAATCTAATCCTGTTCTTTATACATCCGTCGTCGCTTCTTTATCTACTTTCATACGTGTGCGAAGTTTATTAAAAACGTATACCGACTCCCAGTGTGATAATGTGCGGGATCGCTGTAAACAGGGTTAGTACTTGGTAATAGCTTATTAAATGGGTCAGGAGCTTACATTACAATCCGTATGTGTCGGCAACACCAAGGAGAGGAAAGGATGGAAACTGCCCGATAAAGCCATGTAAACTAGTTTTTAACCCTGCCTCAAGACTAATCTCAGAATGCAGAACTAATCCAAACTCCAATTCCAGTCCTAATGCTACGAATTTTCATATTACTCAGTTTCCCTACTTTTCTCTTAGTTATTACCAGTTGACAATCGTTACAAATGATGAAAAAACTAGTTGAAGTTAGCTTGGTCGTTGGATCAAAACTGGCTTTTTTTCCCAAAAATTTAAAATTTTGAAGACTACTAACTCATCACCGGGTCTATAAATTCTTGTAGGAAATTCGAGAACAAACGGAAAACTCAATTTTTTAATAAATTAAATAGGTCGTGTCTACTCGATGGTGGAATGTTAATGACGTATCTGTAAAATAATCCATATTTGTATAAAACTTAGTCAGCGTAAAGCATTCTCGACACGGAATAAACAGACATAGAATACTCCTATAAAATAGACCACTGTATACGATACTCATGTAATAATCAATATTGCTCTAGTCATGATCGTAACCCACTTCCTACCAACCTTTATGCAAAATGTTGAACAACTCGACGACAGTTAGAGTTCCGTCTCGCAGACAACAAAGCCGTCACGAACTCGGCGAACTTGTATGTATAGGAAGGCTCCGGTTATCGCCCAGGCCCGCCACGCTTGTCGTGAAGGAAAGCCTTCCGACCAAAATGTCTAAATTATTTTTTTTTAAATGTACTGCTCACGAATGATGACTCTTTTTATAGCGGAAATCTCTTTTAGCGATTTCAAGTCCAAACCAATCACGGGATGGCGAACGTTTGCAACTTGAAAATTCCATTTAAAACAGCCCACACCTTGCAAGCAAACGTCAAATACCTTGTTTCCAGTTGATGGGCAATTCGTTTCGCCTAGGCGCACTTTACCGGAACATTGGTTGAAAATAGAACGCTTATCTTCCAAATTGGATAGAAGAGAAACTGAAGTTCTGGGGTTCACCAGAAAGTTGTTTGCGACGACCTTAACAAATAATTGACCGGTCTTAACCCTTTAATGCCGTCTGTTTTAATACCGACAGAACAGTGTGTAGCAAAGTTATTTATCATTATCTTCCGCGAACATTTTTGTATTATTCTTTTTTTAGATCACGTCACAAAAAAAACCAAAATTAAAAATAATTAAAACAACACAAACCACACATAAATGTATACATTTTTTAAAAAACTCAATTAACTAAAAATTATCAAATGCAAACCTATAAATCGATTTATACTGGTAGACGCAGAAATTATTCATCTCTCTAGTGCCATCTAGCTGATCAAAACCGGCCGTATACTTTTTACCTATGTAATTTAGAGAAAAATTTGGCATGCCAAAGGAAATAGGAACAGCTGTGCATGCATTAAGGGCTCACTCCAACCGTTTTAACAAAACTTAAAATAATGCTCAAAAAGATATTTCATACGATTTAATAACTTCTTCTACACTAATGCCATGTATAAAAAAAAAGAAGGTCAATTAAAACCGGCATAAATGGAAAATAATTTCAATACAAAAAATAAATATATATATAAATATATATATATATATATATATATATATATATATATTGGGGGGTACACTCAAATTGTGTTTTACAAGTTGTGGTTAAGACTTTTTTGTTATTTTTTTTACAATTGTATTATAGCAAATCGCCCTATCTCAGTTTCAAAAATACAAATCAACGATGCGTAACATCCTACTGTGAACAAATTAACGATGTGGACTATGTAGATTCTAATACCCAATTATTGGGAGATTGCCTGGAAGGCAATTACTCTGGTTGGGCTTACTAAAATTGGATTGCGAGCCATAAGCATTGCATTTGGGATTAAAACTGAAATTACATTTTTTATTATTTACACCTAACATGTTAGAACACGCTTAAATTTATATTGACTGCACCAATAAGCTACCCGAATAACCTGCCAATGATTGCGTATTAGCAAATGACCTAAACTTTTTTGGTTATTTAGCAAATAGGTTTTGACCGTCCGCAATCCTTAACATTTGTAACACGCAGTTGAGGTACAAATAGGAGAAGTTAAATCAGTGTAATAAATTATTTATCATCTTTGTTTTGCCAAGTGTTTTAACTTCAATTGCTTGCTATAAATCTATACATAAACAATTTCCTAGAAACAATATCTTTAATCCCAGGTTCGAAGTTACTTTCGAGAATGTTTTCTATTTTGTTTGAATGGTTAAATAGTTGGAGCGGTGTTGTGTCTGGTTTGATTGGGCTGTTAACGCTGTGCATGGTCGTATATCGGTACTGGTGGAAATTACCCCACCCACGGTTTCCCCCGGGGGTAAGAGGAATCCCTATTTTAGGAGCAACTCCCTTTTTTGGACGATACCCCCAGGAAACCATTGCAAAATGGTCACGGGAGAAGTATGGACCGGTCATGTCGGTAAGATTCGGACAACAAGACGCGGTTGTGTTAAACGACTATGAATCTATTCATGAGGTAAACATTTCGTATTATTGTGGTGTAATGGAAACTCTTTTTACCTGTAGAAATATCAATAAAACAGTTTTTGGTACATGCCCTTTGGAAATTTTAACATTATTAATGCAAAAAATAGTCTATTTGAAAAGGTTTATACACGGTGGTCGTCGGATCTCACGAATATCATTGCTGTAGCGTTCTGAACGATAATTTAAAAGGTTGCGTATTTCAAACCTATACCACCCACTGTTCTTGTGTAATATATTTGTACGAAGTATGCCTATTATTTCGCTATTGCTATGATCTAGTGAAACCTTATAAGCTGAAAAAATGTTGTAAACGTAAATGTAGTACAGGTCACATTATACTTAATTACACTTTATACTTAGTTAAGCTTAAGCAATATATTGGAATTACCATTTGGTATATATGTGCCTTTATGTAATCTTTCCGGTTAATCATTGACCACGTTTGTTGTCTTGTCCACTACAGTCCACAATTTAACGTTTGCGTTGTCTCGTATAAAAACCAAACAAGGTTTGATTAACTATACGTTCATAATTCAGCCAAATACACCTAGACCCACAAAAGTATAAATACATAATTTATATAAAAAAATCTTATTAGATTCAAACTACAATAAAAACAAGTCCTATTCCCAACGCAGGCGCTGGTAAAGAAAATCAACGTATTCCACACCAGACCAAGCTGTTATATAGTTGAGTGCTTTACCGACGGTTATGGTTTCGGGTTCGCAGATGGCCATAAGAAGTACTTAGAAGTTAGAAACTTTAGTCTATCCGCACTACGGGGGTAAGATTTTAATCCGGTTCAATACAAATTAAACATTATTTTACAAAATAAGATTTTTCTGTGTTTGATACGTTCTTAAAGAAACATAATTATTCATTTAAATCATTTTTGGTATATACATTTGTAATGTAAGCAAAATCGTAGAGTTTGTTTATAACGCTTCGGGCATACTACCGACTAAACAGTTTCGTAGATTCGTGCTTTGCCTTTCAGCTCTTTTAAGATTAAAATTTGGATCTTATTGGTCGGCTGTGACCTCGGACAAGGCACAACAGCCATTGCCCGAACCCAGTGGATTAATCAGTAGATGGGAGATTCATAAATCTCATAAATAGCCTACACATAGATATACATAAATCTCATATATACCCTACACATGCAAACGGGTCACCTCTCCAAACTAGCCAAATTTAAAATCTTTAAAATTATTGCGGTCCCTTTTCACACAGGTTGGGCATCGGACGTCATACAATGGAAATGCGGGTATCCGGGGTTGCCCAGGATCTTGTGCAAAGATTGGAAGATTGTCAGGGACAACCAACAGACGTTAAGGTCACTCTTTCGTACATGCGTTATACAAAACGGTATCAGTGTGAATTTTCAATTTTTTAATTTGTTATGTGTTCGACCGAATATACTAACCCTTGACAAAGCACTTAACGGATATCACACGGAGCCAGTAGATTAATTGGTATCACTAAAAATAAGATAACATATTTGTTACTTCCGCGGGTGGAGTAACGGGGTTGCTTTGGTTTGAAAATAACTCGTATCGAATAAAAGAACAGACAGTTTGTGTCCTCGAATTATAATTGGCGATCAGAGTTCAAACGGTTACAGATGCGGAACGGAGGGGACAGGGACGATATGGACGGAGATGTTACGCAGTGGGGATGATACGGAGGGATGATACGGTTTTCTGTAAATTAAAAATAAAGGGACCAAAATCAATAATTGACGGGTGTACGTATGAAATAGTAAACAATTACACTCACCAAACTTTGGCTTTAGAACCGGAACGGAAAATACACGGTATCAGATAAATTACTGTGCTGCAGACTGTACGGTGACTAAATCAAAAAGGAAGCATTTTCTAACACGCGGTCGGGTATAGATATTGTAACACAAACTCCCATTGTGACGTAATTTGGTTGTGATGCAATTTATGATTTATCATAGACATCAATAAAACATTAATGGGTCGAGATATCTTACATCCTCCCCCGCCAAAAATGGAAAAATGCGTCATCAAAGCAGTTTCAATTTTTTTACACAAAGAAAAGATTCGAGGCACATTTTTTAACGAAGAATAAAAAACAAAAAAAACTATACACAATATATACAATAAGGCGTAACGCCGTGCCAGGTCATGGGGCGCTCCTTTCTCGCTCGCTCACGATCACGCAAAGTTTTGCGATAGGCCGCTTCATTAACCCAGCGGCAGTCTTCACTTCGACGCTTCTAACGATCCCATGTTTGTCATGAAACAAGGTGTTCACGCGGCCTAGAGGCCATTGTCCTCGAGGGGCGGAATTGTCCACCAGGAGTACAACATCTCCTTCAGCAACATTGTCCTTTTGCTCGTGCCATTTCTGTCGAGAGATTATTGATCGAGGGTACTCTTGGATCCAGCGTTTCCAGAACTCGTCAGCGAGATACTGGACAACTCGGTAGCGTCGTCGGGCGTAGCAATCTGTACTACGTGTCACTGTCGGTGGCGGAGTAATTGTAGGGTTGATTTTCAAAAGGTGATTCGGTGTCAGCGGTAGGTCTTCTCCGATCTCCAGCGGTACTTGTGTAAGCGGTCTGGAATTGACAATGTCTTCCACTTCAACAAGCAGGGTGTGTAGAAGGTCATCACCGAGCGGCTTGCCCTGCAATAATGCCTGCAAAATAAATTTCACGGAACGGATCAATCGTTCCCAAGCCCCACCAAAGTGGCTTGCAGCTGGTGGGTTAAATTTCCAGATTATATTTTTCTGTCTCAGGTAGTCGCCGACTTGATTGCGATTCCATTCTTCTATACATTCTCGAAGTATCCGCTCGCAGCCGACGAAGTTAGTGCCATTGTCGGAATACAGGTGAGTGACGGGACCTCGTCGGGCCGTAAAACGTCGCAGGGCATTTATAAACGCGTCGGTAGACAAGTCCGTAGCGACTTCTAGATGGATGGCGCGAGTAGTCATACATGTAAACAGACACCCATACCGTTTTACTTCACTTCTCCTTAACTTGGTCAGTAGCGGGCCGAAGAAGTCCACTCCTGTATGAGTGAACGGTGGTTCGTCAATTTGCAGTCTTGACGGCGGGAGATCAGCCATGATCTGTCTTTCGGGCCTTGCAGCTCTTCGCTGGCACAGTAGGCATCGGGACAGGATACGTCGGGTTGCAACTCTAGCATTTTGCACCCAGTAGCGCTGAAATAAAATGTTTAAAGTGTGATTCATACCAGAGTGTGCAGCATCAACACTGTGGCAGTGATCGATAAGTAAGTCAGTAAGGTGGCAGTTATCGGGGATAATGGCAGGGTGGCGTGCTTTGTAGTCAAGACGTGCATTGTCCAATCTACCTCCAACGCGTAGAATGCCATTATTGAGAATAGGGTTCAGTTTGTAGATCGGCGACGTAGACGGCGGACGTCGGGTCGATTGCATGCGCATCCAATCGGGGAACTCCCGACGTTGTACGTACCGCACGAGGACGCTCTCAGCAGATCGAAGCTCCTCGGCGTCAATCGGCGATGTCGGAAATTTTGCGGTGTCCTTCTTTACCTTGTTCTTCAGGTATGCACAAAAACGGAGAATCCAGGACGTGCTTATCTTCAATCGATGTAGGGACGAGAAATAACGGATGAATTTGTCCGTGGGTGAGCAGCTGGTAGCTGTCAGAAATACAGATTCTGGTTTTGGCAGGTCAAAACTTCGGTAGATTTGCTCCGTTGGTTGTGGCCGTAAAAACGTAGTAGGCCAGTCTTTAGCGGGACGGTGTAGGAACTTAGGGCCGGAATGCCACGTTCCTGTCTTCATCATGGTCCCTGCCGTCGTTCCACGTGACGCTTGATCAGCTGGGTTCAGTTTCGTAGGAACATGTCTCCAGTCGTGCACGCTTGTGTATGCTTCGATTTGAGAGAGGCGGTTTCGAGAGAAAACCGGAAAGTTCTTGCAGTCAGAGAAAAGGCTTTGTAGAACAATTGTCGAGTCCGTCCAGTAGATACACGGGCAATCGTCCAGTCCGAGTTCCCTTTTCACGGTTCGCGATAATTTTACTGCGTCAAGTGCAGCTTCGAGCTCCAATCTAGGAATTGTGTGCTTACCAGAATCGCAGAGAAGAGACTTTCCCATCACGAACGAACATGTCGTGTTGTCATCCTCGAAGGTAGTTCTAAGGTAGCATACGCAACCACGGGCGGCGGTAGATGCGTCTGCAAATACATGGAGCTGTACTCCGGGGGTCGGATGACGGACTTGTGGTTTGAAGCACCGAGGAATTCTAACTTGGGTCAGTTCATTAAGGCTGTTGCACCAAGCTTTCCATCGCTCGAGCTCAGTACCAGTGACCTCCTCGTCCCAGTCGGTTTTCATCAAGCAGAGATCTCTGTAAATAAGTCGGGCCTCCAATACAACAGGGGCAACAAAGCCTAATGGATCGAAAAGTGAATTGGTAACGGAAAGCATACCTCGTCGTGTCAGCGGTTTGGTCGGGATAGTGATGTCGAATCTGAACTCGTCGTCTTGGACACACCAATTGATTCCCAGAACACGTTCATGTACCTCTCCTCCTAGCGGAATATCTTGAATCACCTTTGCTCGATCATCGGCCGGAACGGATTCCATCACAGCGACACTAGTGGATAGCCACTTCGTCAGTTTAAAGCCACCCATTGAAAGTAGATTACGTAAATCCTTCACCAGTTGGATGCCGGCTTGATCATCAACGGCGGTTACGAGGCAGTCGTCCACATAAAAGTTATTCTTTACAACTTCGGCCACTTGTGGATGAAAAAACTTGCCAAATTCTCTGGCAGTTTCGCGCAGGCAGAAAGTTGCGCAGCACGGTGACGAGCGGGCGCCAAACAGGTGCACTTTCATGCGGTGCGGAACGGGTGATTTGGTCAGGTCGCCTCCTGGCCACCACAAGAATCTCAGAGCGTCACGATCCTTTTGGGCAACCAGAACTTGATGAAACATTGCTTCTATGTCGGATACGATAGCCACGCGTTCTCTGCGGAATCTCATCAACACCCCTACCAGCGGGAATTCACTAAATCAGGGCCCTTCATCAGCTTGTCATTTATAGATTGTCTTTCGCATTTCGCCGCACAGTCATACACGATACGAACCTTACTTGGTTTCTTTGGGTTAATTACAGGGTGATGCGGGAGGTACCATAACTTGTTGGTAGTATTCACTTTCGTCCTCTGGCACTACTTCTGCGTACCCATTGTCCAACATCATCGTCATGTATTTCGTATACTTTACGGAAAAATCGACATCTCTCGCCAGTCGCTTCTTCAAACTTGATAGTCTGCTCCTTGCCATTGGCAGGCTATCCGGTAAAACGGTGCTGTCGTCTTTCCATGGCAGCGGAAGTTGGTAGTGGCCTTCAACCCTTTCAATTCGGCGCGTCATTATATCGTAAGCCATGACGTCTTCTTTTGAGTACTTCATGCCAAACTCCGACGCCTCCTTGTGGCTTCGAAGCCAGCACATCAATGTTTCAACGTCGTCGGTTGCAGCAGTATCGGAGGAGGGGAACACATCACCAACGTCATTGATGAGTAAGTCCTTTATCGCCTCGTCACTTCCTGAGCCCGCTGTGGCTTGAAGTAGGAATCCGGCTGCACCCTCTTCGTTCGGCAAGCTGTCCAGCGACGGTCCTTTTAACAGCCAGCCTAGGGGGGTCCGGATAGCGTCAGGCGTCTCGCGTGGATTTGGTGCGAAGCGACTTTTCAGGCACCGGTGTGCCATTGCGTTGTCGTTGCCGATCAACAGCATCACTTCACCATCGGGAATTTGTGGCAGGTCCACTCCACGAAGGTACTTATATCGGTTCAGTTTATTGCGCTCTGGAATCTTGCTCGGTGTAGCGGGAATTTCCTTAATGAGCGCAACGTCGGGCAGGTTAAGCTCTTCGCCGCCAGCAAGCGGAAGAACAGTTAACGAGACGGAAGTCGTTTTAACATTGATCGGTTCGGAAGTAGTCATTGTACACAGGTCAAAGTTCGCGGCGCGACCAGTCGGCGTAGCTTGTAACTTGATCGGCCAGTCGACGGTCACAGAATGGTGCGGTTCGCTCCGGAATCGAGAAGAGCGTACACTCTCGTCTCTTTGCCTCCGCTTCTAACGCGTACGGGGACAATGTCTAAATATGCGAAAGTCGGTACCACGGTGTTTTTCTTAGCGCTAAGCGAGTGCATGCATGCTTTAACGGTCGTGTTGCTTTCAATTCGGTCTGCGGGTCTCATGATCCATCTCGGGTCATGGAGCAAGGTGTGGTGGAAGTTGCCGGTGCAACCTTCTACACTGCATTTGATTTTATGTGGGCATTCTCGCACGGAATGGCCTGCCTTTAGGCATTTAAAGCATAGGCCGCATTCCCGGGTTACGCGCTTACGTTGCTCGTACGATTTATCCTTGAAGTCGCGGCAGGCGCCAATCAAATGTGGTTTCTTGCAGACAGGGCACTGCAGCCCGGACGGTTTCGGAGTGGGAGCGGCAGCAGTGGGAAATTCGGCAGTCACGTTCACGTTATAAGCCGACACTTTCGGTTTTCGTGCGGTAGTTACTACAGGGTTTGTGGACTTTAGCAGTAAACACTTTCCATACACAGAGTTAGATTCGCGACTCTGTTCTCTAACGAAGTTAGCAAAGTCTTTAAAAACAGCTACCGCACCTGTTTTGTCCTGTATACTCAGCGACTTGGATATCCATTTCTTTCTCAGTTCCAATGGCAGCTTGTTGACCAGCGTCGATATGAAGCCAACAGAGTCTACCGTCGATTTTACCCTTGTCTTTTCCAGGGACGCGCAGCAGTTTCGGAGCAGAACGGCCAATTTCTCCAGCGCTTCGGGGTCATCTGCGGGCACCCTCGGGAATTCCTGCAACAAGCTCTCGCACCGTCGTGCTATTATATGGGGTTGACCATATCTTTCGAATAATTCTTGCATGGCCGTTTCGTAGCCATCATTTTCGTAATTATCTACGGAGTTATGCTTAATTTTCTCACAGACGGGCTCTGTGCAATGTTGGAGTAGGTATACTAATTTTAGGTCGTATGAGTCTACTTTGTCGGCAATATGTAGCTGGTATCGGTTGACGAAGGACCAGTAGTCCATCGGATCTCCATTAAATTTTTGTACAATTGGTTTGGGTAGAAAGCGTTCACCTACCTCTTGGTGATTTACGTGACGGAGTGGTGAATCTCGTCGGATACGAGTCGGTGATAGCTGTGTACGTCGTTGTTGATTGCGCATTGGGGAGCGATCAGCATATCGGGACGGTCGGTTCTGATGCTGTGTTGTCACGTGTTCTCTTTCGTCGTTCACCCGGATGTCGGACGGAAACGATGGCAAATGACGTTCGGTTAAGGGAAGATGTGACAGAGCGCTGTCCTTCGGGCGCACAACGGGCGGGGCGTACAGAGTAGAACGTTGTGGTGGCTGCGCTGCGGTCGGTGTTATCTCGTTGCGTGATTGTTCAGTGGATGTAGTCTGCTCTAGAAGCGGTGTCGTTGAGCCAGCATATTGGCGGGTTTGAACTTCGTTGTGTCTGGCCTCAGGAATGGATGCTTCCTCCCATGCCCTAGCTTCAGCTTCAGCCAATTCTAGTTTTCGCCGGGATTCACGGTCGGCGAGTTCCTCTTGTAATTTTCTTTCTCTTTCAGCTGCTTCAGCGAGCAGTTTTCTTTTATGTTCCTCTGTTTCAGCGAGCAGCTTGCTTTCTTCTTTTCTCTCTAAGTCTTGTTGTCGCGCAAGCCTAGCAAGTTCAAGCTTTACCTTGCTATCTTTTAGCTTAAAGCTGCGCATCGAGCTTGTAGTGCTTACAACACTTACTGATTCGTGCTTTTCATCGAGTGGTGTGGTTGAATTAGGTGGTGCTGGTATCTGCTTGGCTTCTTCAATGCCTGGCTGCTTGGCTTCTTCAATGTTGTCCAGCCATTGTTTCTACGCGGTGGTTCTGGTTGGTTATCCATGGTCGAGAGGTACGGTTACGATGGGTTTGATCAGTTTGCTCAGTTTGAAAACGATGTTACTTCCGCGGGTGGAGTAACGGGGTTGCTTTGGTTTGAAAATAACTCGTATCGAATAAAAGAACAGACAGTTTGTGTCCTCGAATTATAATTGGCGATCAGAGTTCAAACGGTTACAGATGCGGAACGGAGGGGACAGGGACGATATGGACGGAGATGTTACGCAGTGGGGATGATACGGAGGGATGATACGGTTTTCTGTAAATTAAAAATAAAGGGACCAAAATCAATAATTGACGGGTGTACGTATGAAATAGTAAACAATTACACTCACCAAACTTTGGCTTTAGAACCGGAACGGAAAATACACGGTATCAGATAAATTACTGTGCTGCAGACTGTACGGTGACTAAATCAAAAAGGAAGCATTTTCTAACACGCGGTCGGGTATAGATATTGTAACACAATCTCCCATTGTGACGTAATTTGGTTGTGATGCAATTTATGATTTATCATAGACATCAATAAAACATTAATGGGTCGAGATATCTTACAATATTCGTCATACACAACACGCGAAAACAACTCCGTTTAACCCCGACGATGAGCGCGAGGTGAAAGTTATTTATATGTCATAATCTCTGAGTATTCGCGATAACTCTTTTCTTATTCACGGGGATAACACATTTACGGTGGCCCATAAGATCATGCCAAAATTTCCGTTCCGTCTACAACGCCATTTTATAATGGATAAAAGTGTTTTACAAACCATAAAATATATCCCCATTAGCAAGACTATTTTGCAAATCGGCAAAACTGTTTGAAATCAAGAAAAGTTTTTTAAGATCGGCAAAACTTTAATTGAGACAGAAAATAATTTCAAATCTATAAATAGAAAAAGAATATATTTAAATCGGAAAATCCATTAAGTCACACGTTGTATTTTTGATTTGGCAAGTGTATTTTCTAGTCGCGAAATGTATTTTCGAACAGACTCAGGTATTTCTGGTTTAAACAGATGTATTTAAATCTTGCCCAAGGACACATCTGACCTGTTTGGTTGTTTCCACTTGTCACCTTTTGTTTAAATGCCCTAGAGCCACGAATTCGGCTTAGCTTTCTGATATTGTTTTGTAATTTATTCACCCAAGGTTATATATTAGGGCTACAACGATACTCGTAAACAAGTACGACCGGTTAGACTGGTCCATAATTGGACAGTACCATTAAACATATTAGCCCCAATAATACTTAATAATAAGCGTGAAACTACGGTTTATTGCAATCATCACAATAACAAGAGTTGCTAAATGTGTTCGACATTACAATGCGTTTGTGGGTGCATAAACGCTATTTTTACAGATAGCAATGCGTCTGGGGTACGATAGCAGCGATACGCGTTTATTAGTATCGTCGCTATCGGTAGTATCGCACTCATCGTCGGTATCGGTAGTATCGCACTCATCGATATATCGTTGCAGCCCTAGTATATATGGATATTCTCACCGCTAGAACTGCAGATGTTATCCACAAATATTGTGAAGTTCACTGTGTCGTTGGTATAGTATAGATAGTTTAACAACAAAAATATATACACAGATGCTTATTGGTAGCACAGTTTGCAATGTCATAAGCAGTGTGGTCTTCGGAAAATCGTATGACTACGACGACAAAGCATTCCAGTACGCTGTACAGTGCAGTTTTGACTGGTAATTTTTGTTGTCACTTATTATTGTTTAAATTATATCTTTATAACTCTAAACATCTGATGTCATTTCATGTCTTGCATTTATCCTATGTGGCGTGTACGTCATGCTGACATCATTCAGTTTGCAAATATTACACTTCCACTATGTTTCCAGTTTTGGAGATCCAGAATACTCGGAATATTTAAATGTGCTGTTCTTCTACCCGAAGTTGCGGTTCTTCCCTCCTTTTAATAAAGCACTGGAGAAATTCATTAAAGTTCACCAAGGGCTTATAGGTTGGACAATTTTATGCTTGTACACAGGAGTTACGGTTAGGCATGTTTTAAATAGTTAGGAAAAAAGTGGCGAATCAAAAAAATCGAACTCTTTAATTTAGATACTAAGGATACGATGCATCTTATAAGCTCATAGGATATTCATGTTTATCCCGGTGAATGGGAAAGTGCAAAGGGTGTTATCATACGTGCAATCGTCAGATTACCTTACACTCACCGTCGGGTTGCTGGAGATGATTAAGTCATTCCTTAAATTGTAGTAGAGCCCATTCGTTGGCGATGTGCGCTCAATGCCTTGCCCATCACACAACCTACAAGCTATAGCGACCAGTTTCCAATCTATACCATTGGGTGGATAAGCCGTTCAATGACCCATCAAGCTAATCAGTCTAGGTAGGACTGTACTATATTTCAAACAATTGGCTCCATATTTTCTTCAAGTTATAGCATTTAAAAATATTTTTTCGTTTTTTCCAGATTTTAATCGCAAGGAGATCGAAGAGCACGAAAAGAATCTGGACGAAAACGAACCAGCAGATTTCATCGATGCTTTTCTTATTGAGATGAAGAAACATTCGCCCGACACTTCCTGGTTTCATGTAAGCGATTATGCTAACATAATACTTAACATAATACAAAAAAGCTGTACATTCTAAGAACTAGTATATGCTCATCGGTTATACCACGGTAAAATACATTTTAATAGCTCCGGTAACCTAACCCTGTCTAATTGTTATATATCAGGGTTTCTGAAACTGAGGGGGGCGCTGTTGTTCTAGTTTTCGAAAATTAAATTTTTGAGGCTAGGTGATGCGAGCATGAATTAAAAACGTCAAGGAAGCGGGATTGAAGAAGTTTAAGAATCACTGTTCAAGATCGGCGTCTTCTCTTTTATTTCAGGAGGAATAAATATCTTTATACTTTACAGAAAACTCAGTTACTTCATTGCTTGGGCGATATGTTTATTGCTGGTACTGAAACCAGCACCAACACTATACTCTGGGCGATGCTAGCTTTGATACATTTTCCTAAGGTACAACAAGACCTTTACAAAGAAATCCACAAAGTTTTGGGTGAGTAATTTTCACCTGTTATATTAATTATAACTGAGGCGTTATAACATTTACACATAAATGCCAAAAAATAATATTTTTTATACAAAAACTTGAAATCCAATATATTCTATCCAGCCTCAAACTTATTAACTTGCCTCCAGGGGAACATGTAATTCCAAGCGCAGACCACGGAGAAAAGCTGCCACTGCTACGAGCTTTTATACAAGAGTTGTATAGATACAGAACAATTGTGCCGATGTCATTACAACACAGGGCCAGCGAAGACGTGGAAATTGGAGGACATCTTATTACTAAGGATACTACGGTGAATACCCCATGTTTATGACCATTCAACATTGTCAAATCATTTTATTGGATCCGATTCAACAACAAGACATGTATAGGGTTTTCAGATGCGTTTAATCCAGCATAACCGACACAAAATAAACAGCCAGAATCAAACGATTTAAAAAAGGTTGACTTACGTGCCTAAAACATAACATTGCACATTTACATTATAATTTCAGGCTAACAATTTTACAAATTACCCAGCAACAATAATAAACCGTTAAATACTGTACTACCAAGCAAAATTCCGTACACCACGTATTTTGGCTGACTTACTCGAATACGAGACAATGGTATAATTTACGTAATAATGGCCTATCCATAGAAATCACAAGTTAGCACTACAGTTTTTGTCCGTAACATAACTTTGTCTTAACTACGCATAGTTACAATTAAATAGCTTTATGCTTCACATCTTATTTGTATAGTATTCCGTGTCGTTTCAACACAGCAAGGGCAAAATTCATACTACTGTATTTTTTTACATATAAACATGAATTTCTTAAGTTGATATAGTAGGGTTTGTGATATAGCCGTTGCCATGTTTTGGATTTGGTAACAAATCGCATTTTTTATCCAGGTTTCCCCCAACATCGACGCGGTTCATCAAGATGAAAAGTTGTTCAAAAACCCGAAGGAATTCAACATTTATCGGCACATTGAAGGTGGAAAATTCTTTTTCAACAAGAAAATTATCCCGTTTGGTATCGGAGCTCGTTCGTGCCTTGGTGAAAAGTTGGCGAGGCTTGAAGTCTTTCTCTTTCTTGCCAACATCATTAGGAGATTCGAGATCCTCCCTGATCCTAAGAGCAAATGTCTTCCCCCGTTTAAAGATGGAATCAGTGGCCTTCTATACGTTCCATTTCGTTTTAAAATGGTGGCCAAACCTAGGCTTGTAAATTAGACGTTTGGATACTGTGTACATAAGACATGTATATATTACTATGTGTGTGCGTGTGTGTACCTGTGCATGTCCCAGGCAAAGGGATGTCTCTAATTACTGCAGAATCGCTTGAAACCCTAACTCTAACTTCTAACCCTTACCCTCCAAGTTACCGCATGCCAATGTGGTAGCCAGGAACGGGTTGGGTTATATCATTCCAGTCTATCGGTTCTGTGTACTAAATATATATGTTAGTTTTCTTTTGCGTTGATTTAACATTACTCCAATATTTTAATAGAACAGTGCTCGGAAATCACTGGCACGCGTGTCAGTTGCTGCAAGTTACTTTTATTAAGATATATATAAGCGCACATAGCTTTGGAGTTTGTAGCAATGAATTGCATACATTTATAACGATCGTGTAAAGCTATATTGTGTATTTATGGCCTATTGTATAGCACCTGTTTAACCTTCAGGAACGACACCGTCAGCAACTTCTTGTTTTATTGTTTGCTGTCTGGTGAGTAATTCAACGGGTTATTCTCTCACAAAGATAATTGACTCCGAACTATTAAATCCTTATCTTTTAGATATGTAATTGCCGCACAAGAAATCAAGTATTCGTTACTACTAATTGCAATGACCTGTAGTGAATTAGCGGTGCCTATTCCAAAAATCTTTGTCCTAATTTCCTCTGGCCTGTCAGTCGGGAGATATTTCATTTTTTAAACCAATATCAAAAACGCGTTATGCAAGACGGACCTAAGTAATCGCCTGCTTGAAGCGCAGCTCTTATAGGCATGTATATAACGAATCAGTTTAATCGTATGCATTTTATTGTGTCCACTTATGAGCTACTATAAAGAAACCTTCCGAGACGGAGTCCAGACATTTAAAACCGGCATAATAGAAATTAATTGTAATACAAATAATTATTTTGTCATTCCATACCCAGTTTCACCCATTTAACCGGAAATCCCCATAAACATAACTACTCGCAAACAGAAAGGAAGATCATATTTATAGAGGTCTTTTAAGATGTAAGGTGTTGGCATATATATATGGGGAGGTTACAATCAAGGATAGGATAGGATACGATATTCATCTTTATCCCCGTGAATGGGAAAACCAAGGGGGTTAACACACGGGCAATCGTCAGATCACCTCGCGCCCATCGTCGGGTTACCGGAGCTATTACAGTGTGTTGTATATGATAGACACTTTTCTTCAATTTGGAAAAAAACATTAATCCGCTGAGTTCAGGCAATGTCTGTAAAGTGCCTTGCCCAAGGACACAACCGACTATAGCTAGCGACCAGTTTCGCACCTGCAACTTTTCGATTGAAAGGCGACGCACTTAAACGTTATAGACCAACGGGCCGGACTATCAAAATGTGTTTTACAAGCTGTGGTTAAGGCCTTTTCGCTATTTTTTTACAAATGTATTATAACAAATCGCCCTACCTTATTTTCAGAAAACACAAACCAACGATGCGTAACATCCTACTGTGAACAAATTAACGATGTCGTCTATGCAGATTCTAATACCCTATTATTGGGCGATTACCTGGAGGGCGATTACTCTGGTTGGGCTTACTAAAATTGAATCACAAGCCATAGGCGTTTCAGCTGGGATTAAAACTAAAATCATGTTTTTTTTATTATTTGCACAAAACATAGTGTTAAATCAAGATTAAATTTATAATGACTCCAGCAATAAGCTACCCCAATGACCTGCCAATGATTGCGTATTAGCAAATAACTTATCCTTCTTCAGGTCTTTTGCCAATGTTTTAACCGTCTGCAATGCTAAACCTTTGTTACAAGCAGTTGAGGTACAAATAGGAATAGTTGAAACAGTATAATATTTTTTTTTGTTTTTAACTCGAATTGCTTGCTATATATCTATACATAAACAATTTCCTAAAAATGTACAATATCTTTAATCCCAGGTTCAAAGTTACTTTCGAGGATGTTTTCTATTTTGATTGAATGGTTAAATAGTTGGAGCGGTGTTATGTCTGTTTTGATTGGGGCTTTAACGCTGTGCATGGTCGTATATCGTTACTGGTGGAAATTACCCCACCCACGGTTTCCCCCGGGGGTAAGAGGAATCCCTATTTTAGGAGCAACTCCCTTTTTTGGACGATACCCCCAGGAAACCATTGCAAAATGGTCCCGGGAGAAGTATGGACCGGTCATGTCGGTGAGATTCGGACAACAAGACGCGGTTGTCTTAAACGACTATGAATCTATTCATGAGGTAAGCATTTTGTATTTGTTATGGGGTGCGGTGAAAACTCCGTTTTACATGTAGAAATATCAATAAAAAATCAGTTTTTGATTCATGCCCATCAGGAATACACGGTGATCGTCGGATAACCTCACGGATATCATTTATGTAACCCTTTGAACGATAGTTCGAAAAGGTTCCGTATTTTTAAACCTGTACCACCCGCTCTTCTTGTGTAATACATTAGTACAAAGTGTGCTTTGGAAACTAATAAGCTAAAACTAATAAACAAATGTTGTAAGCGTAAATGTAGTACATGTCACATTGTACTAAATTACATTTATACTTAGTTAAGCTTAAGCAATAAATCGAAATTACCATTTGGTAAATATGTGCGACTATATTAAGTTATTCCGGTTAATAATTTACCCTGTGGGTTGTCTGGTTTGCTAGTTTACAACGTCTCGTTCACTAGTTTACAAGTTCTCGTTCCCTAGTTTAACTTTTGCGTTGTCTCCTATAAAAACCAAACAAGTTTTGATTTATTATTCGTTCATAATTCAGCCAAATACACCCAGACTCGCAAAAGTATAAATACACAATTTATATATAAAAAAAAAAACTTATTAGATTCAAAATACAATAAAAACAAGTCCTATTCCCAACGCAGGCGCTGGTAAAGAACATCAACGTATTCCACACCAGACCAAGCTGTTCTATAGTTGAGTGCTTTACCGAAGGTTATGGTTTCGGGTTCGCAGATGGCCATAAGAAGTACTTAGAAGTCAGAAACTTTAGTCTAGCCGCACTACGAGGGTAAGATTTTAATCCGGTTCAATACAAATTAAACATTATTTTACAAAATAAGATTTTTCTGTGTTTGATAAGTTCTTAAGGTAACATAATTATTCATTTAAATCACTTTTGGTATATACATTTGTAATGTAAACAAAATCGAGTTTGATTATAAAGCTTCGGGCATACTACCTGTAACTGCCGAATTGCAAAAGCAGCTACAGTATATCTGTTTGGGGGGTTTTTGGGCCGTATGAAATGTTAAAGACTCCAACTTCAATCAAACAAATCTTTAGGTATTGAATTTGTATTTGCGTTGTACGAAGTGAATTGAAGTGAGTTTTCTGCGAAAGGTTAAATACGCATTAGCATTCACAGATATATAAGAAATGACAATACAAATTAAAGAAGAACATAATCACTTACTAACTATTCGTGGCCTATTAAAGTTGCAATTCCTATAAGTTTCCGTTGATTCAATTTTAAGTTTAATTAACAAATATTCTGAAAATAACAATCAAAGGGTATTAATTAACACAAGATTACCAATTAAAAAGGATTAACTAACAGCTAAAATAGATTACTGCAAACCAATATACTGCGAACACGTTTGGGCTATTCTCACATTTGGGCTTATATTCACACTTGAACATAGCATAGAAATCAAATAAAAAAAAAAAAATAAACATTAAATTTTCGCAGTTACATTCCGGCCCCTTTAAGCGATGATATTTTCACAGAGAAATTGAAAAGCTTAACATAAAAGAAAATGCGAAAATCATTTTAACCACTTGTTGTGTAACAATAACGAAGGTTTGCACTTTGAACAACTAACTTGGCAAGTGCCAAAGAAAAAATTGAAAGTTGTAACTCAAGTAAACCACACCACACTAGTCAGACAAAAGGCATAGCTTTGTAATTGGCCTGTCAAACACAGAATTTTAGTTTGTAAACGGACACTTCGGACGGTTCCTGATTTATCAGGATAAGTTTCTATGACACGACCTAGAGACCATGTGTTTCTAGGCATATGTTCATCAACAATGAGCACCACATCATTGACAGCAAAATTCCGACAGTTTATTTTCCATTTTTGTCTTTGTTGTAGTAGTGGCAGGTATTCACGAAGCCACCTTGTCCAGAAAATGTTTGCAAGATACTGCACTTGCCTCCATCGTTTGCGAGAATAAACATCCTTTTTGTCAAAGATCCCAGGTGGCAAATTAGGTTGTTGTTTCAGGTGCAGCAAATGATTTGGTGTTAACGGTTCCAAGTCTAGTGGATCGTTAGACACAGTTGTCAAAGGCCGATTATTGATTATTCCTTCTACTTCACATAACAAGGTACTAAAACTTTCTTCATTCACTGTTTGTTCCTTGCACACTGAAGCGAGCACTTTACGAATTGTACGAATCTGTCGCTCCCAAACACCACCGTGGTGGGATGCACCTGGGGGGTTGAATATCCATTTAATTTGTTGTTGTAGTAGGTAGTTATGTATTGAACTTTGATTCCATTTTTGTATCTCATGTTGGAGTTCTCGTTCAGCACCAACAAAGTTTGTGGCATTGTCAGAGCGAATTTCTTGTACTTGTCCTCTTCTTGCTATGAATCTTCGAAGAGCTTGTATAAATGAGCTTGTGTCAAGGCTGTGTGCCACTTCTATGTGGATAGCTCTGGTTGTGAGACAGGTAAATATAACACCATATCTCTTTAAGTTGCTTCTTCCCTTACGTATAAGAAAGGGACCGAAGTAGTCAACACCGACATATGAAAATGGAGGCTTATTCGGGGTGAGTCGATCATGAGGAAGATCAGCCATACGTTGCACACCACGTGCTGCATTTGCTTTGCGACAATGCATGCAATTGGCCAGAACTTTTCTAACCTGTGGAGTTTGCTTGGAGTGATCCAGTATTTTTCACGAAGTACGGCCAATACATATTCTCTTCCCATATGACCGAAATTGGAGTGAATATCTTCTATAATCAAGGAAGCGATATGACTGTCTTTCGGAATTATCACTTGATGCTTTGCTTCATAGGATATTGGTGCAGCAGTAAGTCGTCCACCAACACGCAACAGTCCATCCTTCAGTATTGGACTAAGTTTAGAAATTGCACTGGACTTTAAATTCTTGCCACTAGAGACACAATTTAATTCAGAGTTGTAATACTTTTCTTGTAGATATCTTAGAATCTCAACTTCTGCTTCATTTACCTCATCAAGGGACAGAGGTGGGATTTTTCGATGCTTATAGTTTGTTGATGGGTTCTTCGAAACTGAGCGTGCCGAGTTCAGCAATCTGCCTTTATATCTTAAAATCCAAGCAAGGATTTTCTTGGTACGATTCCAATTGGAATACTTGGTGGTAATGCAGTCCATAAATTGCAAACTTGGCATTGTAGTTAGACATGATTTAGCAATTCTTTTTACTTCTGGGTCTTCAGGTGATAAGTGTTCCAGAAATTCTGGTTGTTTAGGCCAAGCAACACAGGCCTTCCAAAGAAACTCAGGTCCATTTGTCCATCGTGTGCATTTTAAGAATGCATCAATTGAGAGTCCCCGCGATGCGTCATCCGCAGGATTTAGGGCCGTCGGTACGTATTTCCATTGTGTGGATGATGAGTTCTCTTTGATAGTTTCCACTCTGTTAGCAACAAAGGTGTGGAATACTTTATCTTCATTTGTGAGATACCGTAGGACAGTTGTGCTATCTGTCCAGAATAGAGATGAATTGATTGGCATCTGCAGCTCCTTGCGCAACATCTTGTCTGATCGGATTGAAATAGTGGCTGCACTTAATTCAAGCCTCGGAACTGACAAGCGCTTTAGTGGGACAAGACGTGTTTTACCATATAAAATTGAACAGTGAACATCTCCAAGGCTATTCACCAATCGTATGTACGAAACTGATCCATATGATTCTTCAGAAGCATCCGAGAAATGGTGTAACTGTATATCAGTGACCTTACCAAACGTGTATGGTTTGTAACATCTTGGTACTTGGAAGTTCGACAATTTAGGTAATTGATTTACCCATTTGAGCCATTTTTGTTGTTCTTTTGGTGGAATTCGTTCATCCCACCCTAACTTGGATTTGCACAGAGTTTGTAGCAATACCTTCATGGGCTGTATAACAGCAGCACCAAACACCATTGGGTCATAGATTGAATTTACTACAGATAAAATTCCACGTCTGGTTACAGGTTTGTCTTTAACTTTGACTCTGAAACACAGAGAGTCATTTTCTACATTCCAGGATAGACCCAGTGCTCGCTCGACTGGTAAGCGGTCACAACTTAGATCCAAGTCCTGGACTAGTTTGGCTTGTTCAGATTTTGGGATAGAGGCCAACACCTCTCTGCTGTTACTGATCCATTTTGTTATTCGAAATCCACCTTTTGGCTATAAGTTCAGAAAGATCATTAACCAGCACCTTAGCTTCCTGAATAGTTGCAGTCGAGGTAAGACAGTCGTCGACATAAAAACAGTTATGTACAGTGTCAATGACAGTAGAACTGAAGCTTCCTCTGTTGTCATCTGCAGTTTTTCTTAATGCAAAATTTGCACAGCTTGGTGAGCAGATAGTACCGAACAAAAAGACAGACATCCTAAACTCTTCCAGTTCCTCCTGTATGTCACCGTGCTTCCACCACATAAACCTGAAGTAGTCTCGATCAGATTCCGTAACTTTTACTTGGTGGAACATTGCTTGAATGTCACTCATTAAAGCAACATTTTCGCGTCTAAAACGAGACAAAACTCCAACTAAATTGTTGGTTAAATCCGGCCCCTGTAAGAGATTGTCATTCAGGCAAATCCCCTTGAATTTGGCAGAACAATCAAACACGACCCTGATTTTATCTGGTTTTTCAGGGTGATATACTCCATGGTGGGGGATATACCATGTTTTTCCCAGTGGACCGGTTGTAGTGACCCTTTCTGCGTAGCCTTTGGTTATCATGTCTTGTACGAATAGTTTGTAGTCTTGATAAAAGTGAGGTTCCCGGATGAACTTTTTCTTCAAGTATGCAGCTCTTTGTTCTGCTTGTATCTTGTTCACTGGCATCACTAGGTCTTGGTTTTTGATTGGTAAGTCAATTTCGTAGTGACCATCATCCCTATGCTTGACAGATTTGGATACCCTTTGCATAAAGGTATGTTGTTCCACTGACATTTCCTTTTTCTCGTTGTTAATAGAGTCCATCACATCTGTGCATAGCTGACACATTGGGTGAGGTTCTGTTTTTATGAAAAAGCTTGATGGACGGTTTCTTGAATATATTTTCTTGCTTGGGCAATTGATTATCCATCCTACAGAAGTTTTAATTGCATAATGTCCGTTTGCAGCTCTTATGACGTTTTGAGGTTGCAGTACCTTTCATTGTTGTTTCCGATAGCAAGCCACTTCTGCACTACTTGGGGATGTGAATGTCTTTAAATTCCTTGTATTGGTCAACGTCATTCGACATGGAATTTCAGCACTAGAGACGGGCAACTTGGAGTTTGAACACATAGGGTTTAAAGGAATGCAACTTGTCTCATCCAAGTCCAGTAATTCCAAATTTTTAATGACCTTCACTCTTCTGTGTTGGTGGTCTCCATTAATTGTTGATGTCCAAATATCTTTTACCGGTCCATTTACACTTAACTTGTTTATTAGTAATTCTGTGATAAAAGAGGATGTACTACCATTGTCTAGAAAAGCTTGAGTGATGATTGTTTGTTTGCTTCCTTTAACACGAATCTTAACAGGCAGAATTGGTAAAAGGGTTGGGTGTGCCACCTTCTATAAGCTTTGTACTTGTTGCAGCAGAAATACAATCACCTTGTATCTCGGACTTTGGTTTGGAAACAGGGTCAGCAATTTTAGGTTTGGTTAGAGACCGTTCTTGTTGTACATCAAAATCAGGTGGATGTAATAATGTGGAATGCCGTCCAGTGCAGTTTGGCTTACTGGCATGGCTGTTGTCTAAAACAATTACGTACAATGTGACCAGCATTTAGACAAGAAAAACACAAATTTCTTTCAGTAACAAATCTCTTACGGACTTTCGAAGTCCCAACTTCGAAACTTTGCGCATTGATTGAGATAATGCATCCCGTCGCATAGTTTGCACCGTGGTACATTGTCCCATTCTGTTGTCATTCGAGTTGCAAAGCTCATTCCTCTTGGTTTCTGGTAGTTCATCCGTGGTGCAGAAAGAGCTCTCATTTGGCTAGGCGCTTCGTATATATAGCAAGTCGATTCACGGGTTTTCTTATGAACATATTTGGATAAATCTTTGATGCTGATTTCGTTTTTCGTATTATGTAGGATTTCATCTGCTAGTTGCAACCAGCCTCCTTGCCATGTGGTTGGAAGTCTCTTCAGAATTTTTGTAATAGTTTCCATATTGTCTATATTGTATAGATAGTTTATGCTTTCTAAAGTGTTCATACACGCTTTCAGTTTTGCCGAAAATTGAAGTAATGTTTGTTTGTCCGTCACATGTATTGCAGGCCCATTCACAATAGTATCTAGACAGGCACGTGCAATCTGATGTCTTTGACCGAAATACTCTTGAAGCAATTGTCGTGCTGTTTCAAAACCTTCATTTGGTGGCATTAGGAAACATCCTTTAACCAGTTCTTGTGCAGATCCACCAGTATATTGTGACAGGTAAAACAGTTTGTCTCTTGGATCGAATCAACCATATTTTGAAACAATTGTGTCAAAGGCGATAATAAAGTTAGGATAAGAAGCAGGATTTCCATAAAAAATAGGAGACTCTCGTTTGGGAATACCAGGTGGTTTTTGGTAACCAGGAGGACAAATTGGGGTTATTGGTGGGGGTAAAACTTATGTCATTACTATGTGTTGTAGGAGTACAAATTACATTGGGAATGCTTAGGTTTGTGTCACATTTGGGTGGAACATTTTTCTCACAAAATGATGGGAAAATTTTTGGTTTTTCATAATTTTCAGGAATGGATTGGGAAATGTGAGATACATTAACAGGTACAATAGGACGAGAAATATTATTACAAACACAAGCAACATTTAAATAAGATTTGGTACCTGTAAGCAAGGGAACGTTACTTGTATTGGTTGTTGATACATGTGGATGATGTGGGGCATGGGAGTTTATCTCTGCACTGTCACAAATGACTTCTGTCGCCATATGGGTTTGGTTTGATACCGGTGTCCCAGTTAACTCTAGTTCAACTGATGCTTTATGTATTTCAGTTTGGAGCTCAATTTCCCTTCGTCGCTGTCGGTATTCAATCTCCTTCTCCTCTCTCGCTTGATGCTGCAGCAAGTCCTCGTGCTCCTTCTGTTTCACTCGCTGAATTTCAGCTTTCTCAAAGGTCATGCGTTCTTTAAATTGTTGAATTTCCAGCTCATTTAGCTGCCGTTGATTATTTAGTTCTATGAGCAAAGTTGCTTTCCTTGCCCTTGCACTACTCCTTGAACTTCTGCTTGACCCAGAGCGATGTGATTTGGTATTGCAGGAACTCTTCGTATTCCCACTATTGGATACACTATCCTCTGGTTCAACCACAGAGTTTGCTTGCATATGATAGGATTTGGATCTAGTTATCACTGGAGATCTACACATGTCAGATCTAACCTTGGTTGCAACTGTGGCTGTAGCACCTGCTTGGTTTTCTTCAGAATTGATTGGCACGACTTGGGTTTCATCAGGATTGGGTTGTGACTGTCTGATCACTTGGTTTCCTTCAGAAATGGATGACGTACCTTGGACTTCTTTAGAACTTGGTTGCAGTGCTACATTTGGATCAGCTGTTGGTTGGTTAGCTAACTCCTCTTGGGTGGGCTCACTAGATGTGGTATCCATTGAAATGCAGGAATAGTTAAAAACCGATGTAACTGCCGAATTGCAAAAGCAGCTACAGTATATCTGTTGTGGGGGGTTTTTGGGCCGTATGAAATGTTAAAGACTCCAACTTCAATCAAACAAATCTTTAGGTATTGAATTTGTATTTGCGTTGTACGAAGTGAATTGAAGTGAGTTTTCTGCGAAAGGTTAAATACGCATTAGCATTGTACAGATATATAAGAAATGACAATACAAATTAAAGAAGAACATAATCACTTACTAACTATTCGTGGCCTATTAAAGTTGCAATTCCTATAAGTTTCCGTTGATTCAATTTTAAGTTTAATTAACAAATATTCTGAAAATAACAATCAAAGGGTATTAATTAACACAAGATTACCAATTAAAAAGGATTAACTAACAGCTAAAATAGATTACTGCAAACCAATATACTGCGAACACGTTTGGGCTATTCTCACATTTGGGCTTATATTCACACTTGAACATAGCATAGAAATCAAATAAAAAAAAAAAATAAACATTAAATTTTCGCAGTTACACTACCGACTAAATAGTTTTATGATTTCGTGCTTCGCCTTTCAGCTTTTTTAAGATTAAAATTTGGATCTTATGGGTCGGTTGTGACTTCGGACAAGGCACAACAGACATTGCCTGAACTCAGTGGATTAATCGGTATATAGGATATACATAAATCTCCTATTCAGACTACACATGCGAACAGGTCATCTCTACATACTAGCCAAATTAAAAACTTTAAAATTATTGCGGTCCCATGTTACACAGGTTGGGAATGGGACGTCATTCAATGGAGATGCGGGTATCCGGGGTTGCCCAGGATCTTGTGCAAAGATTAGAAGATTGTCGAGGACAACCAACAGATGTTAAGGTCACTCTTTCGTACATGCGTTTAAATATAACACGGTATCAGTGTGCATTTTCTATATTTTCATTTGTTATGTGTCCGACCGAATATCCAAACCCTTGGCAAAGCACTTAACGGATATCACACGGAGCCAGTAGATTAATTGGTATCACTAAAAATAAAATAACATAACCGTGATACACCACAACACACGAGTCGCGTGTTGTATTTTCGATTTGGCAAGTGTATTTTCTAGTCGCCAAATGTATTTTCGAACAGGCTTAAGTATTTTAGGTTTAATCAGATAAAATTAAATCTTGCTCAAGGACACAACTGACTTGTTTGAATGCTTCTACCTGTCACCTTTTTTTTAAATGCCTACCGGTTAGTCTGGTCGATTAGTGCGACACCTTTCAACCGAAAGGTTGCAGATACGAAACTGGTCGCTAGCTAGTCATTTGTGTTCTTGGGCAAGGAACTTAACGGACATTGCCTGAACCAAGTGGATAAATGGGTTCTAACAAATTGAAGAAACGTGTATATCATACTCAACACACTACAGTATCTCCGGTAACCCGACGATGGGCGCGAGGTAATCTGGTGATTGCCCGTGTGTTAACCCCCTTGGTTTTACATGAATATCCTACCCCCTATCATAAAGTATCGATAATCGCTGGTCAAGGTATTGGATGAATGAATAATCGCGATTATGGTTAGTAAACATGTGGAATTCGCAAAATCTAAACTAAACGTCTTTAACGGAGTAAAATGCGGTTCTTGACAATAAAACTATAGTGTGTCATTAAATTAGGATTGCTGGTAAAATCAACCTTTTTTTCAAATTATTGCAACAACCTCACACGCCGATGTGTAAAACCTAACCACGCTTATACCTACTTAAGGAATAGTCTATGTATTGCATCAGAAACGGACAGTTTTCCAACCGCCGAAGTGTGGTTCGTAAATAGTGCATTCGTCAGGTTTTTCTTGTAACTTAATTTACACAAAACAGCTTTTACATGCTGATTGTTGAACTTTATGTTACGCAAAACAACTTAAGTTATTAGTTTTTAGTAAGAAAAGTTAGCTTGTTTAAATCCAAATGCATGGCACTTTAGCTGTAATAGAGTATGTATAATTGGATAGTATCATTATACCATAGAATACTATATGATTATACATTAGCACAATAATACACAATAATAGGCGTAAAACTACAGTTTATTGAGATGATTACCGGAGGTTAGACATAACAATGCGTGTGTGTGTTTAAACGCTATTTTTACAGATACCAATGCGTCCGTGGTAAGATAATCGCGACACGCATTTATTAGTATCGTCTCTAAGTAGTATCGATGTATTATCGAGATTAACAAAATCAAATCCATTCCATATACACAGATGCTTATTGGTAGCACAGTTTGCAATGTCATAAGTAGTGTGGTGTTCGGAAAATCGTATGACTACGACGACAAAGCATTCCAGTACGCTGTACAGTGCAGTTTTGACTGGTAATTTTTGTTGTCACTTATTATTGTTTAATTTATAGCTTTATATCTTTAAACATATCGTGCCATTTCATGAAATGTATTATCCGTGTGTCGTTCACGTCATGCCGACATCATTCAGTTTGCAAATATTACACTTCCACCAATGTTTTCTAGTTTTGGAGATCCAGAAAACTCGGAATATTTAAATGTGCTGTTCTTCTACCCGAAGTTGCGGTTCTTCCCTCCATTCAAAAGGGCACTGGAGAAATTTATTAAAGTTCACCAAGGGCTAATAGGTTGGACAATTTTATGCTTGTACATAGGACTTACCGTTGACATGGTTTACATTTTTACAAGTTAGACAAAAAGTGGCGAATCAAGAAAATCAAACTGTCCAATTCAAATAAATGGGAAAACGCTTTATCATACGTGCTATCGTCAGATTACCTCACACTCACCGTCGGGTTGCTGGGAGTTTTTGCAGTGTTCTGAGTATGATTGACGAGTCATTCCTTAAATTTTAGTGGAACCCATTCGTTGGCGATGTGCGCTCAGTGCCTTGCCCACCACACAACCTATTAGCTAGCGATCAGTTCCCAATCTATAACATTGGGTGGATAAGCCGCTCAATAACTCATCAAGTTATACGGTCTGGGAATATACCGATTCCAAACAATTGGCTCCATATTTTCTGCAAGTTATAGCCGTTAAACATATTTTAACGTTTTTCCAGATTTCAATCAAAAGGAGATCGAAGAGCACGAAAAGAATCTTGACGAGAACGAACCAGCAGATTTCATCGATGCTTTTCTTATTGAGATGAAGAAACATTCGCCCGACACTACCTGGTTTCATGTAAGCGATTTTGCTAACATAATACTTCAATATCTATACGAAATATGTATGGATTCCAAAAAAGCTGTACATTCTAAGAAATAGTAGATGCTTACCAGTTATACCACGGTAAATACCTTTTAATAACTCCGGTAACCTGACCCTGTCAAATTGTTATATATAACATCTATAGGTGAGGGATATTCTTAAACTGAGGGGGCGCTATTGTTCTAGTTTTCAAAAATTAAATTTTTGAGGCTGATGCATGAGCATAAATTAAAAAGGTCAAGAGAGCGGGACTGAAAAAGTTAAAGAATCACTGTTGAAGATTGGCGTCCTTCTCTTTTATTTCAGGACGAATAAATATCTTTATTTCTTACAGAAAACGCAGTTACTTCATTGCTTGTGCGATATGTTTGTTGCTGGTACTGAAACCAGCACCAACACTATACTCTGGTCTATGTTAGCTTTAATACATTTTCCTGAAGTACAACAAAACATTTACAAAGAAATCCACAAAGTTTTAGGTGAGTAATTTTCACATGTTTCATTGAATATAACTGAGGCTTTATAACATTTACACATAAATGCCAAAAAATACTTTTTTCTACAAAACTATGAATCCAATCTATTTTATCTAGCCTCAAACTTATTAACTTTCCTCCAGGGGAACATGTAATTCCAAGCGCAGACCACGGAGATAAACTTCCACTGCTGCGAGCTTTTATACAAGAATTGTACAGATACAGAACAATTGTGCCGATGTCATTACAACACAGGGCCAGCGAAGACGTGGAAATTGGAGGATACCTTATAACTAAGGATACTACGGTGAATACGATGATTTAATTACATTACCCCATGTTCATGACCGTTTAACATTGTCAAATTATTTGTCTTGTCTTAATTATGCATAGTTACAATTAAATAGCTTTATGCTTTACATGTTATTTGTATAGTATTCCGTGTCGTTTCAACAGAGCAAGGGCAAAATTCATATTGTTTTTTTTTTAGCATATAAACATGAATTTCTTTAGTTGATATGGTAGGGTTTGTGATATAGCCGTTGCCATGTTTTGAGTTTGGTAACGAATCGCACTTTAATCAGGTTTCCACCAACATCGACGCGATTCATCAAGATGAAAAGTTGTTCAAAAACCCGAAGGAATTCAACATTTATCGGCACATTGAAGGTGGAAAATTCGTTTTCAACAAGAAAATTATCCCGTTTGGTATCGGAGCTCGTTCGTGCCTTGGTGAAAAGTTGGCCAAGCTTGAAATCTTTATCTTTCTTGCCAACATAATTAGGAGATTCGAGATCCTCCCTGATCCTAAGAGCAAATGTCTTCCCCCGTTTAAAGATGGAATCAGTGGCCTTCTATACGTTCCATTTCGCTTTAAAATGGTGGCCAAACCTAGGCTTGTAAATTAGACTTTTGGATACTGTGTACATAAGACATGTATATATTACTATGTATGTGTGTGCGTGTGGATGTGCTTATCCTAAGCACTGGGGTGCCTCTAATTAGTAAAGGATCGCCTGAAACCCTAACTTTAACTTCTAACCCTTACCCTCCAAGTTACCGCATGCCAATGTGGTAGTCAGGAGCGGGTTGGGTTATGCCATTCCAGTCTTTTTTTGTGTGCTAAATATGTTAGTTTTCTTTTGCGTTGATTTAACATTCCCCCAAATTTTAAGAGAACAGGGGTCGGCCCCTAGCACGCGTGTCACTTGCTGGAACGCGAAGTTGCTTTTAATATGATTTTAATCGTTAACTGGCACATTGCAATCAATAGATTCTCGACCCCTGTTCAGTTTAAAACTAACAAAATGTTGTTATACAAAACGTTTTCAAACGTTCAGTAACAAGCAGCGTTTAACAAACCTACTCGACCATACTTAAATTCGTAGTTGTGGCAGATGTACTTTCTAGAAGCGCATATGGCTTGGGAGTTTGTAGCAATGAATCGCATATGATCGTTTAAAACTATGTTAATTATAGCCTTTTGTAAAGCACCTGTTTAACCTTTAGAAACGACAGCGTCAGCAACTTCTTGTTTTATTTGTTTGCTGTCTGGTGTGTAATTAAACGGGTTAATCTCTCACAGAGAGTATTATTGGCTCCGAACTATTAAATCTTTGTCCCTTAGTTTTGTAATTGCCGCACAGAATATCATGTAATCATTTTCTGAATGCAATGACTTGTAGTGAATTAGCGGTTTGCGTAATATCTTTTTGCGCACTATATTAAGTTTTGTAAAATTGTTAAAATAAGCCCTAGTGAATGCACAGCTGTGCCTGTTCCTAAACCATTGCCCTGATTTCCTCTGTCCTGTCAATCGGCTATAATTTCCATACATATACTTCGCATCTACTCCTTTTACCATATACCATAAGCTGCAACGCGGTCGACATATTTTATTTTTCAAACCAGTATCAAAAACGCGTTCTGGAATACTGACCTAAATAATCACCTGCTTGGAGCGCAGCTCCCAGCATGTATACCGAATCAGTTTAATCGTATGTATTTTACTATGTCAACTAAGCTACAATAAAGGAACCTTCCGAGACGGAGTCTAGATTGTCGTAGGCGTTTCGGAGTTTTATTATAGCTGGGGATTTTCAGGTCAGACTTAGTGCGCAAGACATAGGAACCAATCAAGCACAAAAATCTCCTAAAACTTCACAGCCAAATTTTAATCAAAATTAAGGAACTAAATCCACAAGACGCTGATTTTGTGAATAAATAAAGTACTAATAAATTCTAAACTAGAAAGTGTCAACCACGTGTTAGCCACCAATATTTTTAGCTACCACCAAAAATGATTTTAAGTTTTTGCTATATGTTATTGCATACAGAACTTATTGTAGGGTAGGATATAGTTTACCCCTGTGAATGGGAAAACCAAGGCGGTTAACACACGGGAAATCGTTAGATTACGGTGGGCGCGAGGTATTGTAGTGTGTTGTGTATGATTCACACGTTCCATCAATGTGGTAGAACCCATTAATCTGCTGGGTTCAGGCAATGTCCGTTAAGTTACTTGCCCGACAGGCTAGCTAGCGACAAGTTTCGTATCTAACACCTTCTGGCTGAAAGACGCCGCACCAAACAAGCAAACTAACCCATCGGACGACCTTGTTACCTGAATCACTTTTTGTATATATGATAAAAAGTATATTTCCCTTTCAATACTGCATTAAAAGTAAAAATGACGAATTGCATGTATGATATAAAATTGGAAAATTGCTTTCAAATTACGACTATATATATATACACACCGCTCCATACTCGATTGGAAATTTCATTCTTCACTGTTTGCGTGTGGTTAAGTTTAAGGGGTTTTTCGATTAAAGATATGTGTGGCAAAATCTCGAATTTCCAATTTTCACCGTGTGTAAACATTTTTCTGATTTCCGTGACCTGAGTGAATCGGCTTATTTAATCTTAATCCGCGCCAGTTGTTTCCTTATTAACCCTCCTCCCACCATAACAAACGACGCCGTATTGGTTCGGTTGTTTTGGGCATATATAATATTTCATCAGTGTCAAAATTGTCGCCTAGAAGGAAGAGCTAAATATCTAAGGCGTTGCATTACGGCCGCAGCTTCAGGAGGCGTTCAACTAATCATTCTCCCTATCTCTCCAATGCAAACTGACCTCACAAAAACGACTGTCACTCGAAATCCTGACATAGGAAGTCTTAGATTTTTTTACAATTTAAAATTAAAGCTTGGATCTGCAACCGTATTAGCTCAAAACCCTACAAAATTGTGTTTAAAAATTTTGAGCCCATACCCCTTCGTACATCGGCAACTTTTTTCCAACAAAACAGCTAGCAGATGCACAATCAACACCTTTATTTTACAAAGCACTGCTCCACGATTACAAAACTTTACAGTTAAACGAGAACACCGGTGCGCAGCCTAGCACATGCTGCTTTCAACCAAACAAACATTGGGGAATCACCACCATTGTTACTCAGCAAAACACTCGTTTAAAAACGATGACTCGTGGAGGGTACCACTCGTCACATCCTGACGTTCATAGAGGTCTTAATTGGTTATACGCTATCTTTACCTGGAGCCGCCGCTGCAAGCACACGAACGAATTAGTCGTATTTGTATGTTTTATACTGTGTTCGCAACTAAAGAAGAATAATGGAACCTTCCGTTGATGTTGGCGAATTGCGAGAGCCTATCTGAGAACTGTTAGCTATAGGGAAATGCAAGGACAGATCAATTGCCAAACAATATGCGCAAATGCAACTAAAATTTACGAAAATCACATGTGTATTGGACGCCTGCATATTTGTTCAAATAGAAATTCTTTATCAATTTATAACGATTTTTAGGAACTATCTGTTTTATAATACACTTGACAATAATAGTGTATTGTAATGGATTATTTATTATAATTTTGTAGCTCTTTAGAGTAAAGTTATATATTTTAAATGATGTATTTTCAGGTTTATTTTATACTTTTTCCAATTCTTAAAAAGTAAAATAAATTATCGAAAATTAAGTTGTACGATAATCAAAAACAAAGAATCTAGGCCACTAAATGATCACTCCAATGCAAACTGACCTCATAAACACAGCTGACTCTCAAAATCCCACCAGAGAAAGCCTTACATTAGTTTTTCACAATTGAAAAGCAAAGCTTGGATCTTTATCCTAAACCTAAACACCTACAAATTTTACTTAACCACTCTATGCTGGTACTCCTCCGTACACGGGCAACTATTTCCCAACAAAACAGCTGGGAAAAGCACAATCAACATCTTTACTTTGCAAAACTCTAATCCACTATTACAAATTTTTACTGCTAAACAAATATACGTCGCATAGCCCAACACATGCTGCGTCATAAGCAGGTTATACGCCATCTAAAATTCCCAAAATGCTGGAGAACTTCCACCGTTCGTATATGATGGTGCCGTGCGTGATTTATGTAAAATATGTGACTGCATATATAATACATATAAGCTTAACCTCTTTAATAGTTTAAATTATTAGTTTATTTTGTTCCTTATATTATGGAGCGTTAAAGCTGATTAGTCACTGGTTTTGGTTCGATTGAGTGTTGGGGGTTTCCCGGAAAATGGTTTATAGTGGGTATTGGATTTCGGAAACTATTTTGTTCACACTAAAATGCATGCTGGTTTATTTCTATAAATTGCTGGCAGTTACAGTTTAATGCATTCTGTTCTAGTTTTCTTGTTCTGTCTTCACTTTTATGATTTATGATATAAATTGCTAAGACTTATTATTCCAAAGTCATTTAAATACGAGACCTGTATACCTCAGCATTCAGCTTAGGTCCAGGACCGTGCAGGCCTTAATGACCGCGCTTAAAGTAAGCTGTCACCATGTACATTGGTTCAGTAAGGCTATATGACAAGTGTTATGCTAAGTCTCCATAAAAAAATGAAAATACAACGCTTCTGCAGGCGCTTCTGTTACTAATTCACCTCTAAACTGGCACATGATTGTATACAACGCATATAGGCACCAAATCTCAACAACGTCAATGACGTAAAACGGGAAATCCCCTCACATAAAATGAAATGCATATTTGCTCATAACTTTTTAACAAAAAAATATTGGAAGAAACTGATTTGATTTTTGAAATCAGCGTATTTTTTCCATTTATTAAGATATTCTTAAAATCGACTTCAGTTCCCCTTTAAGATCATAGCAGGGTGACAATGTCGAACTTTAACGAACGCATATTCTTTGTCGCGCTCAGTCATTGCGCTTGAATTATTCGCAGTGCAATTACACCGAAAACATTTTACTTTTACCCTCTGCCACCCCCTCCTCCGGCTCGACCCTATTCCTGCTAGACCATTACACGTTACATAAATATACATTCATGTGTTTTTAATCGCTTTTATCTTTTAGGATCGGATTTTATGTGTGTTGTGTGGTTGAAGCAAACCTACATCAAGTTAGAATTGGTAAATCGAGAATCAATTAGTCTCTGCTTGCAGAAACAAGTGATATATAGGCTACTTTGTTTGTATAATAACAAGTGTGATTGTAGGTAGGTAATCGAAGAACCGCTGCCAGTTTGTGGTACCCCGGCCCGATGGTCTAGTCCCGGCCCGATATGGTCTAGTCCCGGCCCGATGGTCTAGCGGTTAAGTACGTCGCCTTTCAATCGAAAGGTTGCAGGTGCGAAACTGGTCGCTAGCTGTCGGTTGTGTCCTTGGGCAAGGCACTTTACGGACATTGCCTGAACCCAGCGGATTAATGGGTTCTACCAAATTGAAGGAACATGTCTATCACATACAACACACTGCAATAGCTCCGGTAACCCGACGATGGGCGCGAGGTGATCTGACGATTGCCCTTGTGATAACCCCTGGGGTTTTCCCATTCACGGGGATAAACATGAATATCCTAACCTATCCTATCCTATTCAGTCGTAAAATATCGGCTTTTAAAAAATATCAATGCCTAACATGCCATTCTGGCTTCTTTTTGGTTGTTATCGTCTTTCTTGGTTGTTATTTCCTTGTATTGATTTACCCCAAATGTATCAATGCGAAATTGTAGCAAAGCAAAATATTTCATTCCATATAAATTATACCTAATTTATTCATATAAACCTCTATATTGTGTATATCATAGCATAGAATATAGTATTCTATGATCATGGCGTACATATATCATTAATTTTTTTTTCGTTTTCCTTTCGTGCATATGAGTTTTCTGAGTGGAACTGTTTCTGTTGGAATTAGGTTTTTTGACAATTAAAGTATGTGACTAGCTAAGTGTCTTAAAAGGTAGCAAAAATAATATTGTGGCTGTATTTCCATACTGCTGTGCTGTTCAAGTAATTGCCTTTCTCCTAAGTACGTTTGCTACATGTGTAGACCGTTTGGCGTTGTCTAAATGTCTGTTTGCACTGGAATTAAGCTGCATTACGCAAAAAAAACGGAGTGAAATCATTATGTGTTCCGTTTGATTTTGTAGTAGAAACATTATTATTATTATTATTATTTAGGGAAATCCCCATTAATAAATGTTTACTTTTCAATCTAACAACATGAATCTAAAATGTCTAAAATTGAAATGTTTATTGAATTTGAGTGTTTTAAGACTACCTTATATTTACAATAAATATGACGTGTTAAGTAATCTACTGTTTATATATATAAAATATTTTACAATTAAATTACATTTATTTTGCCATAAACAGAAAAAAAATCAACTATATATATTATTTTACCCAGTATCTTTTCGTACAGTGATCAACTAAATGTTTAAATAAAGATGCAAAACAAGATTATAAATTTGCCTGGATATGGAAAAGTTAAATGTGGAAAAATCACGACCGCGAAAGACTGTTCAGTTGAAGTGGAAAATTATTTTGGCATTCCATTCGCAAGACCTCCAGTTGGCAAGCTGAGGTTTATGCCACCACAGAGGTAAATAGTAACAACACAAGGATTGTAAAGTACATGGTAAAAGTGGAAAAACCATGATGATTCCATTTTATATATTTTATTTCTATTAATCAAACTGCAATAGCTTTGGTAATCCTACTGTCTGAGACAATTTGATGATTACCCACGTTATTGTATTCACTTTAGCATTATGAGTATCCTGTCCAAGACAACTTTGGAAGTGTTATTGTACCAAACTTTGTTATGTCTAAGTATTGCTGACACCCAAGCTAGGGTACTTGTCCAGTTGCCACTTCCTGTTGGGTAAAGGACTTGCGCTTTAGGATAGGATAAGATATTCATGTTTATACTCGTGAATGGAAATACCAAGGTTGTGTTAACACACAGGCAATCGTTAGATCACCTCGCGCCCACCGTCGGGTTACCGGGGCTTTTATAGTGTGTTGTGTATGAGAGACATGTTCCTTGAATATGGTAGAACCCATATATCCGCTGGGTTGAGGCGATGCTGGTTAAGTGTCTAGTTATCGACCAGTTTTGAACCTGCAACCTTTTTGTTAAAAGGCATCACACTACAGACTAACCGGTCGGACCAAAGCCTTTAAAGGCTACTTTACAGCATTTTATTAGGTAACTAACATTACATGGATAAGAAATATGTTTGTTCATTTATAACTGCATTGTGTTACGTGTTAAGAGAAAATGCATTGATTTTGTGATTAATTGTGTAAATAACAGTTAAATAATAATTTGAGTTATTATGACTATTAATAACTAACCCATGCTGATTTTGTTGTGACTTGAGCCATACACAGATAACCTAACGTCTTTGCCTTAAATAAGTGGTGATTAGAAAGCCGCTACAGTATTGTGATTTTGAAGTTTCAACATGCCATACACTTTCAATCATCCAGTTATAAACAAGATTACCTTGTTTATTAAATATGTTACTTTCTTTTTATAGGTTTCACATAAATAAAAAAACAATGAATCTTCAAGGACATGCTTTCAAAAACTAAATTTTAAATAGACTGACAATTTTTAATTATATTTTTTTCCACCATCCTTTAACATGTTCTGTTATATCACATGAAACTTCTTATGTGTAGCAAAAGTGTTATTTCTCATTCTTATTTTCACAAAGGGCTGAACCATGGCCAGGAGTACTAAGCAACCAAAGGCCGTACAAAATCCCAGTGCAGAATAATGGTTTTGGTAAATTAGCAGCAATTTTTCGTCCTACGAAGGATATGTTCCAAGACAAACATTTTTCTGAAGATTGCTTGTACTTAAACGTGTACGTTCCTAAGCATGTGTCATCAAAAAAATTGCCGGTACACCGAGTATTTGTTCTATCTCTATGTATGCTAAGTTAAGAAAAGCAACATCACTGTTAGGCTGGTAAAAGGTTTACTGTACTGCCTAATACTAAGTTCATGATCATAAGTTATTAAACAAATTACTCATATTAACTAAAGATTTTTTGAGGTATTAACTGATTAGCAGCACTTTATAGTAGGATACACATAATATTTTTCCACCAGGATGGTTAAAAGGTATTTATTAGTCATTTTTGTTCAGGTAATGGTATGGATCTATGGCGGGAGCTTCCAAACGGGACCAAATATGTACATGGATGGTACTGCTCTTGCTGCTATGAATGAGGTTATTGTGGTGGTACCAAACTACAGAGTTGGGTTACTAGGATTCTTCTCGCTTGGTCACCAAACTGATTGCAAGGGAAATATGGGATTACTGGATCAGCTTGAGTCGCTTAGGTAAATATTGGTGCATAAGGAATAAATATTGTTGCATGAAGATTACTTCGCACCTACCGATCCTTTTAACTGTACCGCGTTTTAATAGTAAACCAGTTTTAGCGCATGTGTCGCGTTGTATAAAAACTCATACTTTTCCGGTGCTGTTAAAGTAATTTTTTTTTAAAAGGTGGGTAAGAGAGAACATTGAATATTTCGGGGGTGACAGAAACAACGTAACGATATTTGGAGAAAGTGCAGGAGGCATCTCAGTCAACATGCATATGAAATCTCAATTGTCAGTGGGTTACTTTCACAAAGCTATTAGCCATAGTGGTGTTGCTGTTCTACCAAGTATGTATATTTTGTAAGAGTGCTATTTAGTTGTTCTAATTGTACCCCCGGGCCCACTGGCCGAAGCTATTTCATTGTGTTGTATATATAGGATAAAGCCATCGCTACAGTTTTTGTCCAACGCATTGAGCAACTGGTTTTCAACACCGTCCATTAAGTACTTTGCCCAAAAACACAAAAAAAGACGAAGTATTCGGGCAAGTACCAAAAGCCAGTTAAGCAGTCAGATATTAGCTAAAAGTTTGTGGACCCTAACCAACCACTGGCTTGGTCAGTTCGGTTAGTTTAGGTAAAGCATTAAGCTTTTATAATCTAAATCCAGCGGATAAATGATTATAACCAAATAAAAACATAAACAAACCATCTTATACTAGGTAATCTGACCATTGTCTGTCTAATAATGCCCACTGCTTTTTTAACCACAGAGATAAAATATTTTCTATCCTAAGTTTAGTATGAATTATATTTTGTGTGACCGAATAGCTTGGTGGATTAGGGCGTCACCTTTTATCTAAAGGGTTGCAATTATGAAACTGGTCATTAGCTGGTCAACTGTGTGCTTGGGCAAGCACTCAATGGACATTACTGAACCCAGTAGATTAATGGGTTCTACCAAATTGGAAAATCTTAATCATACAAAACAAGTAGCCATGTAAGTACTCCCTTGCATAATCATGAGGTAAACTGACAATTTCCCATGTTATAACACCCTCTTGAATTTCCTATACCCTTGTTTAAACATACATTTTCTATTCTAGTGATTTATTATCCAAGCCAGCAACGAGTGGTGAATCTGTTTCTTGAGAAACTAAAAATAAAGGAACGTGAGCCAAATAAAGTTCTGGAAATACTGCAAGGTCTCACAGTGGATGTGTTGTTCGATACAGAAGATTTAGAGGTTGAGTTCATTGTACTTATCTGTGTAGACCAGTGGTTCTCGATCTTTTTGACCCCGTGGCGCACCCAAAACCAATTATGAAACAAACAGGCGCACTTTGCACGGGGAGTCATAACAACATGCTAAATACTCAAACAATTTAGAAAAAATATGGAAAATTAAAAGTTTAATTTAAATAATTTCATCACTAAATTTTCCACATTACGAAATTACTGTTTCTTGAGCGCTCTTGCTTTTCGAAAGTTAAAAAGAACTAACGTTACAATGGAAAAGAACGAACTAGACACTAGTTTATGATCTATGCACACTCTGTCATTAATTTACAAAATGCAAGTGTGGCGCACCTAGCTAACCCATATAGCACACCAGTGCGACATGGCGCACCATTTGAAAAGCACTGGTGTAGAATGTATATTAGAGTCAAGTTATTTTTGGTGTACTTGAAACCTTGCATTAATTAATAGAAAGGGATATTAATTTTTAAGCGCATGGATAAGAAAATACAGGGTTATCACAACAGCAATCAACAGACTACCTAGCGCCCACTGTTATCAGATCTAGTATGTAATGTTTTAGTTAAACCAATAAATGTACTAGAGACAGGTGATGTAAGCTAAGTCCCTTTCCCAACACTAATGTATAACCAGTAGCTAATTTACACCCAACAATTTTTATAACAGCTGACGAGCAGATATGTTCAAACAGAATTTTAACATAAAATATAAACAGAAAATGGGTGTACCAAACTGCAGTTAAGGTACATGGCCTAGAAAGCCCGGACAATTAATATAACACATCTTATCTCCTTAAGTTTTGAAATGGAACGATTAATGTTAGGAAATATCACTTAACAATCAAACGTTAAAATAGTCTTAACTAACAAATATTTTATTGCACAATTTCAGTTTGGTTGGTATCCTACGTTCGATGATTACTTCTTCAAAAAAGAGCCAGACCTTGCACCTCCAGTATGTAGTGTACCGTACCTTAACGGCTGTAACAGCAACGAAGGCAGCTGGTTGATGTTGCTCGGGGTGCCCAACTTCACTTCTGGGTTTTCAAAGCAAGAATTTATGAGATATGCATCCGCTGTTCTGAGAAAATATAATAAGGTCTGACCGAGGAGTTATCTGATGATTTATGTTAGTAATCAGGACTCATCTTTCTTACTATAACCATGCATATATGTTTTGCCACTGCATGTGCATGCTAGACAAGTTGTTCAGCATAAGGTAATCTGACAATTTGCGGTGTTCTAATGCTTCCTGTGTTGTTTTATTCCTGGGAATAAAAATTATGGCTAATCTTGAAGTTGGTTGGAAACCTGACACCTGATATTGGTTTGTACCCATAGAAATGCCCCCTTCATGTTTAAATCAACAAGGCATTGTTCTGATAATTAAACTCACAGTTACTAGTTTATAGCTGGTTTTGTTTGCACCACCTGTCCTCTAATTTAGATACACTACCAGTTCAGCTAACCATTTAACATATTGCAAAATTTTATTTCAGAAAATCCATTGTGCCAGAAACTTATTGTTTATATAGAAGGATAGGATAGGATATTTATCTTTATCCACATGAATGGGAAAACCAAGGGGGTTATCACACGAGCAATCGTCAGATCACCTCGCGCCCATCATCGGGTTACCAGAGCTATTGCAGTGTGTTGTATATGATAGACACGTTTCTTCAACTTGGTACCCATTAATCCGCTGGGTTCAGGCAATGTTCGTAAAGTGCCTTGCCCAAGGACACAACTGACTAGCTAGCGACCAGTTTCGCTCCTGCAACCTTTCGATTGAAAGGCGACGCACTTAACCGCTGGACCAACCGGCCGGACGGAAAACGAGTGTCACTTGAATAGTTTTATCAGTTCTTATTTAAATACAACTTAGTTTAATAGTAAATGTTCGTAAAGTTTTGCTTTCTTTAGAAAATCGATTTAAAGAAAGTTCTGCCCCTGCTTCTAGAAAAGTATGGTTCTGGGTTCAATGAGAAAGACAAGCTCTTCTACTCCAATATCTACGGAAAAATATTTGCTGACTGCGTATTTACCAATGGAATCATTCAAACCACTCAAGCTTATGCAGGTTTGCTGGACCATTTTAATTTTCTATTATTGAGCTGTCTAAATTTACTATGGTTAGCGTTTTGGTTGAAATTTTATTTTATTTTTTTATTGGTAGTCGTGTTGCGAATTTTTATCATAAAACAAAACAACAAACTAAAACTTAACATGATAGTTTCACGTTCAACCTGTGTTGAAAAATGCATGGGGCTTTATAACATGTGTATAGTCAGATTATATTGTGTCCACACTCTGGTTACCGAAGCTATTGTGTTTTAAATAAGATCAGGAGATCTTTTCATCCATTACAAGACTGGGTTGACAATCAGAATTAAAAAGCCGGAATTAAAAACTTCAGCATTTAAAACTAAAATCTTTTATGTGTGTGAATGTTAGGTGGTAATACCTCAAAGATGCTTTAAAAAGCTCCTAATACTTATAAACAATAATTCGTGCACATGTAATCTTATGACACAGTTATAAGTGTCATTTAGTATTTTTTAAAAATCACTCACCATTACTCACAGAAGTTAACTGCTCTCATTTTGCCATATTCCATCATTCATAATCCTATATGTTCTTAAATTCTTTATTAACAGATTTTTTTCCTTTATTTGACAATCCAACAAATAAAATGTATTTCCAAAAATATTTTTAAATTGGTCAATATGTCAATGTTTAGAGTTTAGACTAACACAAATTAAATATAGACGCTGGTGAACAAGTGTACTTCTACTACATGACCCATCAGCCGTTGTTAAACCATGACTCAAGATTCGGCATAGAAACTGCAAAAAAGCCTGATTACATTGGTGCAGATCATGCGGACGACATTTACTTTACATTCGGGTTGCCTTTTCTACCCCAAAACCTGAAAAATGGATTTAGATTCAGTCACGGTGAAGAAGAAATGAGTAAGAAAATGATGACATACTTTACAAATTTTGCCAAATCCGGGTAAGTAGATACCAGTATATTTTAAAATCTTACCAGCTAAAGTAAATCGCTTATAAGGTTGACCTGACAGTGAAAACATGTTTAGAGCCCAGCATATATGTACCTGCAAATACAAGTAGATTCCTTGATAAATGATAGGCAAATTTAAACAGATAAAGCGACCATTTTATGGTTGGGAATTCGTCCATACTATTCATATTTTGAACTAGTTACTAATTGCCGTTTTAAGCATCGCTCTAGTAAGGGCATATTTTGTTAGGTGTGGCGTCTGTGACCAGAAAGGTTTCGAATTCAATCCCCACATTAGTTAAGCGCTGCGATTGTGGTGCTTATCAAGTGATTTTATGAAAAATGCTACTTTATTTGCTGATACATTTTTTACAATCCGACTTTATTTACTCAACTATGTGTAACTAAATCCGATTCCAAAAAAACGCAGTTGGCGTTTTACCGCGATTTCATCACCCAATTTTCATTCTCACATATTTGCCTTAAAAATCTCCATTTTTAAAACCGATTTTAGGTTAACAGTCACGTCTCTTTAAAAATATTGTGTCTTTGAGGCTGGCCCAAAGCATCGACATTATGCAGCTGCTTTCTGTGTTAGACCATCGTAATTTTATTACGTCTTTTACAGCTCTTGAAAATAAAAAATATTATCAAATAACATTTAAATCCACCAGAAACCCCAACATGCCAGTGAAATTGGAATTGGAATGGCCATTGTATGATACAAGGTCCAAACAGCATATCGAATTTAAAACTCCAACTTTGGGGTTGGGTGAAAACTTGGGGAAAGATTCAATGCATCTGTATAGTAATGAACTATCCAAGCTGTAACTCTGCTATATTATAATGCAAATCAGGCATACCTCAAGTGTTGCTCTTTATGTTAATTTTTTTAAATAATATGCAAGACTGTGCAATTTTAAAATGTAATAAAATTAATTACGTGAGTGTATATCATTTGTTTATCAAAGGTTTTACCTTTTAATTTTTTGTGGGTTAGGCTACTATTTAATTTTTTAATCTAAGTCATGCGCAGCAAAATAATAGAATTTTACGACCGCTGGGTGTATAGGCATATCATATTTCTTTCGTTTTTTTCTAAATCCTTTTAACTGCATTTCAATGTTTTTATATAATTAATGTGTTAAATATGCAAAAACTATATGAACTAATAAACTAACTTAATCGTTCCGAGTGTCAGTTTTTAGCCGAAAATGTTTTGAATTGAAATCAGATCAGGTTGAAGAAAAACACAGCATGTAATACAATGCAATAGCTCCGATGAACCTGTTTGTTTCACATTGCGTATAACATTTCTAACAGTTATTTGATTATGGAAATGAAAATCAAAGCTCGTTAAGATATATATCGAGCCACAAATGGTATTAAAATACTAAGGTCCAGTTTAAAATGATGTTCAGGTTACTTTGCGCCCATCGTCGGGTTACCGGAGCTATTGCAAAGAGCGTTGTGTATAAATATGACGCTTCTTCTGTTTAACCAATAAATTCAATAGGTTGGGCCAATGTCTGCTAAGCGCCTTGGCTAACGATAGACCCAACTACCTAGCGACCAGTTTTAATCCCGTACCCTTTTGGATAAAATAGAGCGCACTAACGCATCAACTTATTCGGTAAGTAATGTTTAATTTATCCTACTCTTACGTAGAGTTTATGCAGGATCTGGTGTAGGATTCAATAGTCACGATTTCGAAACCATTCAGGGTCAAATGGCCGTTTATACACTTAAATCATTTGTATAAATTTGATATATTTCACTCGTCACGAGAGTAGCCTATATAGCTCACAAAATTAACTGCGTGTTTATTTCTAATTAAATGTTATACGTCGGAAGCTAATTACCTTGATGGTATATTTATTGTGGCGTGTTGACCATGGTCGATGCCTGCTGTGTTACTAAATACTGTTGCGAGCATCACATTCTGAAATAGAAGTCCACTGGGATTCGAATCGTCCGTCCTTTTATAGTCATCCAAGCCGGGTAAATTGACATGCGTGTGCGCTGCATCAACCCTTCGCTCGGCCGTCAATCCCGGCTTCTTACCACTTTACAATACTTTGGATTAACAGCTATAGCCGATTTGATTATTATCGGCAAAAAAAGAACTCGTTGAAAAAAATGAGTTATTTCAACAGTTAGGTTTAGCTATCTAAATAACCGTGTGGTTCTGTAGATTTTACAGATATTTTATATAGGCCAATGGGGAATTATAAGATAGTTTAAAAGAAATGTTAGATTTTATTCGATTAGTTATTAAATAAAAATATTTGTTTAGCTTGCAACTAGGATCGTAGCCTACTAGGTAGTTCTCGGTGGACATGTCTGAAATCGTTGTTTCGAAGGGTGGGAAGGCGACATTTGTATGCGGGCTTCCCGATTCGTCCTATAGCGGAAAATGGTACCAGGTATACACTGATTTTTAACATTGTAGATAAGGAATAAGACGTTGTGTATATATGCTAGACATCGTAGAGCATATTTATCGAGCTTACACTACGCTAAGAACTGTGATTTGTTGTAGCGGGTTTCTAGTTTATAGGTCCGTATTTTGACAACGTATCAGATGAATCACATTGCAACAATAAAGAGTGCAAAATTTTCATGCGTCATAGTTTTTTTATATTTATAATGGCGACATATTCATGTAATTTTTACCGAATTTGCTTTTGAATCCTAATGAGATGGTCACCAAGATCGTTTATGTATATAAATCAAATCTGTAAATTAGTCGCGTTACTATTTGGCCACATGACAGTTCAGTGATACATTTTTATATCTATTGAATGGAAAAACGCGAAGACTTAAAGGGGAAACAAGTTGCGTTATTACACCGTAAATTTTCAGATTATCTCGTGCTCGCTGTTGCCATATGGGAGCTTGTTGCAATGCGTTTAGACATGTCATGCTAATTTACTTGTCCAAAGACACAACCCGACTAAACCAGTGGTCACTCTCTTTGCCAACAACATTAATATTAAACGTCGAAGTTATATTCAATATAGACCTAAAGGTTGGGTGTGAGAACACGTTTTATTAGATTAGCCTACGGAACTCGGTAAACGAAGGATAAATCGGCAAAAGAGCCCCTTTCTATTCTCAGGTTTAAGCCGTGTTACGTCACAATGCCTCTAAACGTCATTCTTCATAACATTGAAGCACGTGTAATTGTTTTCCTTTGTAGAATAACCAGCAACTGTACGACGACGGTTCGAAATATCAAATCAGTCAGTCAGGCGGCGAGCAGGAACTTAATATCTTAAACACCACCAAATCGGACGAAGGAACCATTGTGTTTAAGTCCAGCAAAGGAAACCTTGAAGTGCCATTTCAACTCACCGTAACAGGTAGGCGGTACGTTTTGTTGAGCCCTACTGAATTGTAGCTTGTTCAAGTTTTCAATGTTAGTATTAGATGGCCATGAGTATCGCATTCGAAAAGTCGGCATTGTTGTTTAAACGGCAATTACGCGTTCGTCGCACCAAAAACACCAAGCTTGCGATGCGGCCGATTTCGGTCTTCTTTAAAAATGTCTAAATGTCTTGTGTCTACTTATAATTATTTTAATTGTTTTAAGTTGTGGGCTGGGCTGCTAGTATTGTAAAATCTTTTTGGTATTTTATATATGTTATCACTGAATATTTGGCAGCCCGAATTTAGTCGGATAGAAACCAAGTGCAACTGTAAGTCTTATCCATATACAGCACATTATAATATGTCTGGCAACCGGGTGATGGATGCGAGGTGATCTGATGATTGTAGGATAGGATAGTATATTCATGTTTATCCCCCTGAATGGGAAAACCAAGGGGGTTATCACACGGGCAATCGTCAGATCACCTCGCGCCCATCCTCGGGTTACCGGAGCTATTGCAGTGTGTTGTATATGATAGACACAGTTCCTTCAATTTGGTGGAACCCATTAATCCGCTGGGTTCTAGCAATGTCGGTAAAGTGCCTTGCCCCAGGACACAACCAACTAGCTAGCGACCAGTTTCGTACCTGCAACCTTTCGATTAAAAGGCGACACACTTAACCGCTAGACCAGCCAGCCGGACTGTCTGTTAAAACAGGCCTTCTTATTTTCTTGAGAAAATCGGACAAGATAAATTTTCACATAAATATATCCTTATTTATATAGTCCACATCAGGATTAAAAGGTATGTTTACTAAGCATATGATTAAGGCCCTTAACGGACCTTGCCAGGGCATGATGGGTGCTACCAAATTAAAGGAGAATCTGAATCATACACAACACATTGTAACAGCTCCGGTAACCCGGCAGCGGGCATGCGGGGATCTGACAATTGTCCATGTGTTAACACTCCCTGCATTTTTCCATTCACAGAAATAAATAATAATATCCTATCTTATCCTTATATACCCGGTTAGTCTGGCGGTTAAGTGCGTTGCCTTTTAATCGAAAGGTTGCAGGTGCTAAACTGGTCGCTAGCTGGTTAGTTGTGTCCTTAGGCAAGGCACTTTACGCAAATTGCCTGAACCCAGCGGATTATTGGGTGCTACTAAATTAAAGGAACATGTCGATCATACACAACACACTGCAATAGCTCAGTAACTCGACGGTAGGCGCGAGGTGATCTGACGATTGCCTGTGTGTTAACCCCCTTGGTTTTCCCATTCACCGGGAATAAACATACATGAATATCCTATCCTATATCATTTTCTTTTTTATAGTCATTCTGGTAAAACTAAATAAAATACTAAGACAATATCAACATACAAGCTACAACTCTTTAGAACCTCCTTCAATTGACCCAGAAGAGTTCAAGAGATGTGCCAAATCTTTAGAAAACCTAAAATCAGGTAATAATTTCTACTTTTATATAAAATGCATAGCTTCTACCCTTTTTTTCATAGAGTACAGAGTAATTATGTCTATCATTTAGGATGAAACTGCATAATATAAAGGCAATTTTTAGATATTAGGTCTATGTTGAAGTTTTAAAATATGCTGAATCATTAATATGATCTTGTTCAACCTTTTTTTGTATTATCCTACAGTGCAGCTATTCTCATGCAGTGTTATCAAATTTTTATTGTGTTTAACTTTTAAATAAAAATACAAAAATTTGTTTACAGGGTCGAAATCTGCATATTTTGCTAAATGTTTTTGGTTAACAGTAATATCGCATGCATTTTTCTTTAATACTGATTTGATTACAAGAAATAACATGTTGCTACAGGGTCTCCGATGGTCTTACGAGTTCCATTTTCCGGTGCATCACCGATCCGAGCATCTTGGAAATTCAATGGGAAATCCATTTCCTCCGGAGGTCGATACAAGGTGGTTACAACATCCACTGAATCAGCTCTCACAGTGGACAATTTGCAATCCAATGACTGTGGAACATATGCGGTAAATTCTAACAACCAAAAAATTATGCAACACTTTGGTTTAATGTTTTGCTTACTTCAAATACATATTTATGTAGCCTTAACTTATACCAGATAGTTAATCGTTTTTTTCAATGAGCATGTGTTTATACATGTCTACTAGACTATGATGTTTCTACATAGCTCAGTCAATTAGAGTGTCTGTCTTCAGTCGAGAGGTGTTGAATTAAAACCAGTTCATGCATACTATATTTATCATAGGAGTCAAAACTGTGCCCTTAAATGTCATCTGTTTATGATAGCAATTTATGATAACCTAGAACTTACTTGCAAGTAATACGAATGCTTTTAAATCAATTGACTAAAAAAATAAGGATTTGGGTATTTTGTACACTGCACTGTCCTAATTTAACAAATAACTAGTTCAGTTCCATAATTACATTTTTGTTAGGTTCATTTGTTATAAAATAAATGAAAATTATGTCCAAGTGTACCACTGGGTCCTTTTGATTACTTGCTTAAGTCTCATATATCAAAAGGGAAAAATTATTTACAACTTAAGTCTGTGATCTATCATCATATATGGAAATATTACTTCTGATTAGTAATTGGTAAAAGGGGTTTATAGTTTATGAAATCTTGAATGACATGGTACCACCAAGCCAATCAGTTGCACACCATACTTAAAATGAGAACTAGTTTTTAAACTTTTTTCGTATACTATTTAACATTTGTATATTTGCCCAGGTAACTTTGGAAAACCAGTTTGGCAACATGGAAGTTCCAGTTGATGTGTCACTGTCCGATACTTCCCAGGTTAATTTTGAAACAGTTGTAGTGCCTGGTAAGACTGTGCAAAAATCCTCAACCATGACTTTGGAAACACAAGGTGAAACGAATATCTTTACCTTATATTTTAAGGTACATTTTTATCTAACTTTTATATACTATTAAACATGTCATCATATTTTTGAAGAAGTTTTGTTGTAATATTAAATACTCACAGTTAGGAGTAGGTGACGTCTGAAGATCTTAAATACCATCACTATTATAACTTACCAGTTAGCTTTTTCTCTGTCTGATGATCCCACTAAGGTTTTATATGTCTTTAACTATTTCTGTAATATTTTAACAGAATCTCACGAGTCCTATCTTTAGAGAACATATTATTTATATTTATTAAAGATTGAGACTTTTAAGATAATACGTATTTAATCAATTTTTATCTTCTGTCCAAAATGTAGGTAATCGTTCAACAGATCTAGATGATTTCGCTCTGGTTTTATAGTAGATGACATTTAATATTAAATTTATATTTCAAATTTGTTTCCTTTTATGGTTAATATATATATACCTTGTTTATATTTACTATGTATCATTATTGTGATAAATAGCTGAATTTTTATTTAACTATATTACCACAATGAGTACTTCTATTTCAATATACATTTGTATGGCAACCATGGTATGCACGTAATTAACTAAATGATTTAATTCCAGTGGGAGAATCTTAAAACATTTGGTTGCGTCAGTTAATGCATTTTAAACAGCTGTCGTCATTAAATTGTATAATCTATGAAGGTAGACATGGGTAGATATTGCGAAGCATCACCACTAATATATTTCAAAAATGATAAAAAAAGTTTTTTTATATTAAATTAACAATAAAAAATCATACCAAGTTTTACTCTTAGCATGACTTCAATAATCTTAAACCTTAAAGTTAAGAAAAGCATCGATTTTTTTCTAATTATAAAAATTGTAATTAATATAAAATCTGCATGCCACAATGCTGTTGCTTTTATCTCAAACATTAACTTTCTTATAATACTATACGCTTGTGGAGGTTGGTCAGAGTGTGACACCATCAGCTGTCATACTGCTGTTCTTAAAAGCTTAATATAATAATTTGAAAACTTGAAAACATAATCATTTTCAAGTCACTAAAAATATATTTTTATATTCCTCAGAATATTGTATTTTTTACTGGCTTAGTTTCGAACCCTTAGTGGGTTCGTTGCTAATACGTTTTTTTTTATGTAAGTCAGTATATGTAACGGTTGCGATAAATCGGCCACATGACCGTACAGAATATTGTTTTTAAAAGGAATGATCTAAATGTCAATTTTTTCTCCACTAGAAACTATAGAGATTCCGCCCAAACCAGCGGGAAACATTAAGTTCGATAACATGTCTTCCAACCACTTCATGTTGTCATTTGTGACAACTGCAAACAACACTGGAAACCTCCATTATGTTATTGAAAAAAATGATGGCAGTGGTTGGTCTCCGGTAATCAACATTTTTGTAATGTAACCAATGCTGAAATACTTATTGATTATACCTTGGTTTTTACAATTCTTATCAGAAAAACTACACAGACTTTACAAATACTATGAATCTAATTTGTACAAACATTTTGAGTAATACTATAATCGTCAATGTGGGAATATGCTGATTTTTATTACCTATTTTGTCTGTTGTTTTGCAGTTTTAATTATTTAATTTCTTTTTTTGTATCATGTTTCAACAACGTTTTTGAGTAGAATCTGGAACAGGTTCTTTTAAAAATCAATTTTTGTCCCTATTAAACCACGAAATAGTGACATGTCAATGTATTTTAGTCAGGGACAGAAATACGTAATTTTGTTTTGTATGAAAATGCACATGGAGAATTTTAATCTTCATTTATGTATGCAGTGCACTACGTTTCAACCTGGAGAGAAGAGTGTTCCGATTAGTGGTTTAGAAGCTGGAAAGCGCTACACGTTTCGCATCAAAGCTGCTAACCCAGCGGGTGAGAGCGAGGGCTTGGAATCGCGGGGCGTCACTGTTCAGAAGCCATCGAATCCACCTGTGTTGGACCCCAATGTCGTTGAGAAGTTATCCGGCGATCAAAAGCTGAAAGCTGGCAAAGAGTTAAGGGTCAAAGTAAGTCAATTACTGATGGTACTACCAGTGATTTAAAACTATCCTGACCCGATCACCATACAGTACTATTCCAACCATTGCATTATATTATAAAGATGATGAAAATTACCACACAGGTGCTTTTTATGATCTCCACCCTGACAATAATCTTTCTTAAACCTTGGGAAATTCACTAGATTGTTTTCTTGATACAGTGGTTTCAAATGTTTCTCCCTAAAAAATTACCTTGTACCAAAACTACAGTAGCTCTGAGACTTGACCACAGACATGATTTAATCATACTCTTATTACCCAACTATTGCCAAGACCTCACCCATGGAAAAAAACATGATTCTCCTATGTTTAATATAGGCAAATATACTAAAATTGTTCTTACATGCAATTATATCCAGCTTCCATACACTGGATTCCCTCTGCCAATTGCTCAATGGTCGAAAGATGGAAAGAAGTTGGCAGCAAAGGGAAGGGTGAGTTCGGAAACAAGTGATGTGGATACTGCATTCTCAATCTCGGGACTAACTGCAGAGGACAGTGGAAATTACAGCTTGCTGTTGAAGAACAAGGAGGGAAACGCTAAAGTGAACTTTAATCTGGTTATTCTCGGTAAATTGGTGTTTTTTATACATTAATAATCAATATAGGCCTCCATTCAAAAGTTTACAAACTTCACATATTTTTTTCAAAATCAATAAATGCATTGTCAAAACATTAAAGGCTTTGTTGATGATTTATTTTGCACTGTTTAACTGGATTGAGAGCACTATTTATCCAAGTAACTAATTATTTCTAAAGTACCAATTTCAATTCGTACATGTCATAAATTCAAGTCATTGAATCAACATTAACCTCACAAACATGTGCCCAGATGCACCAAGTGCTCCAGTGGGTCCGATATCCATGGATGAAGTAATGAGCACTGAGATGACATTTTCATGGAAGCCACCGAAATCCGATGGAGGGAAACCACTCCAGGGGTACATCGTTGAGCGCAAGGACACCAAGTCTCCTACATGGATGGAAATTGGAAAGGTTCCAGTAAAGTTTTTCTTCAGTTTAAAAAGTTTTTTTAAATCTTCTGTTTCAATGACTAGATACCATAGAGCCAGTCAGTTGCAAACCACACTAAAAATGAGAAATTTTTGTATAGGTTTTATCATTAAAAACAGTCCCTGTTACAGAATTAATAAAGTATGTGCAGCTTGCAAACGTTCTAGTTAAGTGTTCGTTGTCACAGTTACGTAACAGAATCATCCAGAAAGAAAATATTTTAAACAAAAAACTCATTTTGGTTGTGTTTTTTTTTATTTATTTTTTGTTGTACATCTATTACAATCATAAAGAAGACAAAAAAAATTAAAAATGACAAACCATATCAGTACGAATAAACTAGATTATCACTTTAATAAATATAGACCAAACTGGCGCTGAAGCCAGACCAAGTAGTTATCTGAAACAAATTATCTATAAGTTAACATTTTTCACCAGGTTGAACCAAACACTCTGTCATTTACAAGTGATGGGCTGACCAAGGGCTTGAAGTATTCTTTTAGAGTTAAAGCTTACAGTTCCGAGGGAGAGGGCAAGCCGTTACTGTCAGCTCTGGTGCTAGCTAGTGGTGGGTTTTCTATATCTGGAACTGGAACTAAAATTTTATTTACTTCTGTAAATCTTGACTGAATAATTTACAGACATTGATGTAACTTGGTATGATTTCTGATGGTTATTTAAATATCATGCAATATTATTCTAAACTGTTTTCTCATGACAGTTTTCAATTTTCTATGTGAAAAACTAAAATTTGGTTAACAAAAATACATCATCCAGCAAAATCTTACCGGTTGACTCTAGTGTGTTTTTTTGTCAGCCGAATTGTTGAGGAAATTAATTGCTGCTAACTAGTCGGTTTTGTACTTGGACGAGACACTTAACTGACATTGCTTGGACCCGACTGAGAGCTTGTTGTGTGACTAGTATTCTCAGTAATTTCCTTGATATATTGAACTTTATTTCATTTTCCACCCATGGCCCAAATATTAACATATCCATCAAGTCATTCGTTTTACTCTATCTTATACATTAATTCACAGATTTAAAATCATCTGCTTCTTTTTTAAACCATGTTCTACCAATAAAAGCAAAACATCCACCAAAGTACTTACAATTGTCACCCACAGGTCCCCCAGATGCACCTGGTGTTCCAACCCCCACAACTGTTACCTCATCAAGCATTGGGATAAAGTGGGGAGTGCCAAGCAATGACGGGGGAAGCTCGATTACCGGCTTTTCACTTGAGATGAGAGAAGTTGGTGGTGATTGGTCTCCGGTGGGTAATAGGCTTAGTATGTATATATATATATATATATATATATATATTGCTGCAAGCATACACTAATGTGTTCCTGAGTTAGTAAATCAAATTATTTACTGTTGTTCTCTGAACAAAATGTATTTTTGGGTTATCACATAAAAAATAGAAAAAAAAGATTAACCAATTCAGTTTTATTATAATTTTCTCACTAAAAGTAAAGTAAGAATGATCAATTCGTTTTGGGGATTTGGGGATATTTATTGGAATACAACTGAAAAGGTTAGTCAAAAATTGTCAAAGAATTTTTAACTGCTGCTGGTCGATGTACTACGGAGTAATATTCAATTATATTAATCTTTTATGATATAAAAGCCTTAGAAAATGCTACTATCTTTATTTTCTGATTTATAGGACGGTGTTGTGAATCAATATACCTGTTCTGGTGTGGCACTAGTGTACAATTCTTGCTTCTTGGGCACTAAACATCAATTTAATAAATAATTATGGTGTAATATATAATTCGGTAAACAAATTTTTGACTGATTTTTGCGAAGTAGTTACCTAAACATTGGTCAGAGAGCATGATTTATATGTTATTTTTGTCTATTTTATAGTTGTATTACGTTTTGCACAAATATTGTTGACTCCTCTCACACCCACAATACCCCAGGTGAGTAGTTCCCATGTGAAAGGCACCACTGCCCAACTGGACAACTTGACACCAGAAAACGATTACGAGTTCAGAGTTTGTGCAAAGAACTCCACGGGAAAGGGAAGATGGGCTCAAACAGCAAAGCCAATCACCGCTATGGATTCTCCAGGTTGGTTCTCTACACATGACACTCTTGTTTGGCTACATCCATTATTCTCATTTTACTGTTTATCCCATTTTCTATTGAAGTTATGACAGTTTGGCTAAATTAGTACTTTATTTGGAGTGTCATTGATTTAATAATCTAATTCTTGGAATGTCCGCCCAAATTTATGTTTGTTTCTCTGTGTTAGTTTCTATATTTACTTGCATAAATGATTAATCAGTGTTTAAGATATATTTTTGTTCTGAAGTTATCCAATTCGTTTTAGACATTGCCACCACACATGGTGATGAACTTTTTAAATGATTAAATGATTTTTAAATGATATATGTCTACAGAACCCCCAGTTATATCTGATGCTGTAAAACAAAGCTTTGCTGAACCTGTTACCTGCCACGCTGGTGAAGACCTTTTGCTTAAAGTTCCCGTTTCGGGAATTCCTCGTCCAAATGCAGTATGGTCTACGAAAGGAAAAGAAATCAAAGGTGGTAATTTTATAAATTTACCGAATTTGCTACAATTTAAAAATCTTGATCACAAAATATTGGATTAATATAACTTAAAATGTGGATTAATATTACCTAAAAAGTCCACCACATGTTAATCTGTACCACATCTCTGAAATCCAAATCATATTTTTTGTAGACAAACCCACTTTGATAAAAACACATTCTATCCATCTGTGCTATATTGCCACAACCCTAGTTAATTCAAACAACAACATTATTTGACTGTGTGCATGATACCACAGATCCACGTTTTGAAGCTGCTGTAGCAAAGGGAGTGGCCCAGCTTTCAATACCTGAAGCGAAACGAAGTGATTCAGGAACCTACCACATTAAAATACAGAATAGTGAGGGGGAGGCTGAAGCTGATATCACAGTTAAAGTCACCGGTAAAAAAATGTTTTTACTTAACATTTATTTGTTATTCACTACTTCTTTATTATTATATTAACTAGTAGTAATACAACGGAAATTTTACACTTTTAAATTTAATAAATAAGAAATGTTAAGGTTTGAATTTTAAGTTTAATATTATTAACAGTTTACACATATAGATATGTTATATATTCATTGTTCTACACATTATTTTTTTTAATTATTATAGCACAAGTTTATTCATAGCTTGTGTTACATTTAAGTTTTTTACATTTATATTCCAAGTGTCTTGATGAGCCTTTTATTTTTTGTGAATTACTATTTATGAACTTAAAATTATTACATTGCACCATGTGCCCAGACGTGCCAAGCGCGCCCGGTGGGCCGATGAAGACGCTGAAAGCTTCATCGAAAGCGCTCACAGTGGGTTGGGCGGCACCTAGTGACGATGGAGGTATGCATATTACGCAATATGTGGTGGAACGAAAGACGTGCGGTGATGAATTGGAAGAATGGACGAGGGTAGGGTGATTGCTGTGTTTAAACATTTTTTTTATTCACAAATGATAAATACTAAAACTAACACATTTATAGATTTTTTGTTATTCACAATAACACATTGGTGGTTTGTTGTTTCCTTTTTAGTCTGTATTTTATATTTTGTAAACTGGTATAAAGATAGGGTTGCCTAAAATTAGGTTGGTTGAAGCTTTAAATTTAAACTTCATCCATCCTTGAAATTTCTACATGTTGCTGGCATATCAAGGGACAGTCCTCTTATGTTATTGTTTATTTGACAATAATGGTCAACTTAATTTCTTGAAAGCTAAGTTGGTTTCTAGTATTTCCGATTTGGCACATACTAGCCAGGTACTTACCCCAATTCACCCCCAGATTGGTAAAGTTTTCCCCGGAGAAGACCTCAAGATGACATCGGATCACGTGGACAAAGGAACATCGTATAAATTCCGCGTCAGTGCTCACAACTCACTTGGGTCAAGTCCTTATCTGGAATCTGCGGATATTCTGGCCGATGACAAATTCAGTAAGAAATAAATAATTACAATTTAATATGACATCTGTTATAAAGTAAATGGTTTTTGTTTAGTTAGACAACTAATTGGTCGCAATTACTTTACAAGATTAGTGTATATTGCATTGCAAATAAGTTTCAAACATTTATTTATTTTTAACCAAATATATTCCACTGAATTAAAGCAATGTCCGTTAAGTGTCTAAGAACCCAAAATCACCTCCCCAGTAGCCGGCTTAACACTCGCATTCTTAAGACTGATAAGTTCAAATGTAAACTATTTAAAAATCATGTATATCCAATCCTAGTATGTAATATGTTGATCTATGTACCTGACTGTTGTATCTTTCATAGAACCCCCAGCTGCAGTCGAGGCACCAGTGATCAAAGAGATCACGAAGGGCTCATGTGTGGCGACATGGAATGAACCCGATGATGGGGGAAGCCCCATTAATGGTGGGTCTCAACTTTGATGTTGTTGTTTCTATTCTCCCATTTTCTATAATATGGGAGAATATTATTTCTCCAATTTGTTTCTCCAATTTCTCCAATTTGTAAAGTTAAATGGTTTGACATTTAGGTTTTTACAATGATAATTTGTTTTGTTTATTTTCCTTGTAAAAACTACCTTTGTTAATATAATTAAAGGAAGGGAAATACTTTTTGGTATAAATTTTTTAGAGGAAATCTAAATCTGAGTTGTAATGATAAAATGCAAATACAAATATGGATTTTGTAACTTTTTTAAAGTATTTGCATGTTCTTTCGGGGCAAAAAATGATTTTATGTCATTAATAATGCACCAATTTTCATGTAAAGAAAACAACGTTAGATTGTTTTGAAGACATGTAACAGGTGTTTTTATATATATATGGCATAAAATTGTTAGATAACTAAAATAAATAGCTTAAATTTAAAATAAAACTTTCAAGCCAACAGTAAGACAAACTTTGTAAAAAAATAATTTCCATCATATTTCAAGGATACATTGTCGAGTTAAAACGGATGGGACGAAGGAACTGGGTTGCACAAAATGGCGGGAGGCCTGTAGTGGAGAGAAGCTTAAAGATCAAGGATCTGACCAAGGATTGCGAATACTCGGTCCGAGTGATTGCGGAGAATGAGGGAGGTGCTTCTCCTCCTGGGAAAGAGAGCGACACTTTCACAGCGAAAGACCCGATTCGTGAGTTTTTGTTTATTTTTTTAGTGTATTTTTTCATGGAATGTTATGAGTCCTTATTATCCTCATTGGTCATGGGTAATTTAATTGTTTGTTTTATTTATTCTTAGTATTTTGTTTTTTTTACACTAATTATTCTGAGTAAGTAAAACTGTGTGTATGAGGAGTAGAAGTTGGATGACGGTAGATTGTATAACAATATTCCTCTATGGATGGGAGCAGAGGGTGTTATTATCTTGACTATCATCATATTACCTTCTGTCTGGGGTTGGGTTAAGCTGTATGTAATTAAAAGATTTTATAACTTCATGTTCGACGTCATAAAAGCTTAAAAAATGCACCCAGATTTGTTTCAAAATACTTAAGATTTATATCTCCACCTTTAAATCATACCCATAAATATTTTTACCTTTATTTTTGACATAACAATTCTATTTACCCACAGCTCCACCACCCCCACCCACCAACTTTGAGATAACCGACAAAACAGACAAATCAATCTCATTTAGTTGGGTCCCACCTACCAATCTGAACCCCAGTAATTTCAATGGGTATTTCATCGAGAGGTGTTACGAAGGCAAAGACGATTGGGCCAAATGCAATGACATACCCATCAGAGGATCCAAGTACAAGGCAAGTGATACTCGATTGACTTGGTAACCAGTTATCAACCTGCTGTATGAAAATCTATTTAAGAATAGTTTAACATGACTCATACCTCCCCCACACAGGTAATGGGGTTGAACACTGGAGATAAGTTTAAGTTCCGCATTCGTCCCATCAATGACGGAGGTTATGGTGATGGCTTGTCTACTGATAGCTTTGTAGAAATCAAACAATTGCAAGGTATTTGTGGAAATTCTTGATCATCATCATCAGTATCACTGGTTTTAATGCCTATTATAATTTGTTTGGTAATGTTTAACAAGTTTGTAAAAACGTAGGAAGCGTAACATATGCGTTCTTCTCAGCATCTTCTGTTCACTGTCATAATATTAGAGCTTATAAAGTTGGTTAAATACAATATATTTTCCCTCCCATTTCTGGGTGATACAAGCTGATATCATTAAATACCAAAATATACAACTGTTCCAATATAAAGTTAGGACAACTGCTGCTTTTTAAATACATTGAAAAATGAACAAACCGATACAAAGTTATAAAAAGTATATTTTTCATTGCTATTTTTGCTTTATCACATTATCACTAATCATCAAGAGCTAACTCTAACCCACGTTCAACTAATTTTCCTTTATATTTCTTTCTCAGAAAAGCCGAAGATATTTTTAGATCCATCGGTTAAACAAACCCTTGAGGCACATGCCAGTGGAACCCTCAGACTGATGGCTTCGGTTTCAGTAAGCTGCACATTTATCATATCAGCCATGTTAAGACTTATTACCAAAACTTTTATCATAGAATTACTTTACATTGAATATGGTGTTCATAAAAATTTGATGAATTTGATATCACATTTAGCTTCTTCACAGGGTAAACCATATCCAGCGATCCACTGGCAGAAAGATGGAATAGATTTGGACAGACGAGGTGTAATTCAAACTCAGAATGGTGCAACCCAACTAACCATCCGGAATCTTGCCAAGTCAGACTCGGGAACGTACACATTGGTAGCTGATAACCAGAGTGGTACCATTAAAAAGATGGTCAATCTGGTGGTCAAGGGTGAGTTCAATTACTAAATTTTTGCCTGTGACAGATTTACGATTCTCATGTATTATTCTCGTGGATGGGTAAATACAAGGAGTGCTGGTCATTTAAGACATCGGTTTTAGGTTTTGGAGTTGTTTTCCCTTTTTTCAGTCCAACCACATTCCGCTGATGGTCGATGCCCTAACTTAGTTATCCCCAACGGCACGGAATGTGTTAGTAATGATCCCCACCAGCTGCATAATTAAACTATATTTTTTCATTTTTTTTGCATTATCGAGTTTTTTTCTTACATTCAATTGTTTTGTAAATTACTAAAGGTTCTTTTGTTTATTGTTGTTTCAAGAATACTTGTAAAGTTATTAACCGCTTGTTAACACGTTTTTTGGGGGGTTTTGTGTGCAAATTATCAACATCACTGGGCCTACAATTATCAAATCTTTAATGGTTCGAAGCTATAAAAAGGTTGGAGACAACTGTCCTAACTGACTGAACATGTTTGAACATTCATAATCTGCTGATGAGGCACATATAGTCTATGCATCAGAAGCCACACAATGTGCTCCAACATATTCAAAAATCACAACTACCAAATTAAAAATGATGATTGGGAACACTGTGACAGCTGCAAGCCAGCAACTCTGGCATCAGTTTTTTAACCACACCACCGATAGTGCCAATTTTTGTTGCCTCTATATCTGTTTTACAAAATATGGATTAATTTTTTAAATGCATTATTTTACATCACATACTCAAAAAATAATTTTTGATCACCAGACTCTCCTGACCCACCATGCAACATAAAGCTCGGTGAACTGCAGGACGATGGCTCACTACTTATAACATGGGATCCTCCAATTAATGATGGTGGAAACCCTATCAAGCACTACTGTCTGCAGGTGGGTGGGAAATCCATTCTGAATTATTAGGGTTCCCTTTGAATCCCAAGGAAACACCATATTGATTTTACTCTATCTTTGGCCTAAAGAGTTATCCAATCAGATTAAAACTTTTAGGAATTCTAACTGACAGCTCTTATTTTGCAACGAATTTTACAAAAACCGCAAGGGGAATTCCGGCTATCGAAAAAAGAGGCCTATTTTTGAGCACACAACATAAATCAGTAAACATAACTAGAATTTAAATTACCTATTTTACCTTTGGAAATTCCCCAAAACAAAATACGCATAACCAATAATAAATACAATATTATTCTGCATGTGAATACATTATTCGGAAAGCATGGATATAAGTTTGGATTAGTAACTCTGAAACCCCGTTATACACTTTATTTAAGATATACATAGGGTAATAAGGTAGTCAGGGTACCCGATCGTTTCTGCATGCAGAAAAATATACCGTACATACACAACAAGGTTTTTGAAAATAGTGGTGGATAACACGTGGTTGACATTCTCCAGTTTATTCACGATTTGCAGGAGCTGGTAAAGTGATTGATTGGAAATTCTTGTCTTAGAAAATAAAAGAATAGGATATTTGTGTTATATTCCTAAATTGGAAACGGGGCTTTGTCACAGTGTGTTATGATGACTGGTCATTTGATACATTAAGTAAACCAATAAAATACAGATTTTTTAGTCATCCCAAAAATATACCAAGATCTATGCTAATCAGAATAAACACAACACAGTTTATATACTCAATCGCCACCTTACATTTCTATATTAACTTCATGCAAAACCAATTTGTAATCAAAATTTCATTCATAATAAATTTTAAAAAAAATAAAAGTATCTTTTTTAAAATTACAGAGACGGGACGCTTATTCCCGTAGCTTCCAAACCATCAAGGATAAGATCAGTGGCACAAGTTACTTGGTTCGAGATTTGAAACCCGGATGCACCTACTACTTCCGTATTATCGCTGAGAATGAGTTGGGCAGAGGAGAAGGCCATCAGTCCAATCTACTCACAGTGGTGCAGAAGAGAGGTAATGACATGTGTTGTTCTTTTAATGGATTTTTCGTTCTATTATATTCCGATTTTTCGTTCTATTATATTCCGATTTTTCGGGGTACTTTGAAAAGTACCCGTCCGGTTTGTGTGAATTTCTTTACATATTTTGCTGACTAGTGAAATCTGGTTTATTGACCAAAAGCAAGAATATAATTACTCGCCAGGAGCATGTGTTACTGTGTTGATTCTGTGTTTACTTTTCCATATTATGCGTTTGGTCTATTAATATGGGACTGTCCCTATTGTGTTGTTTTTACCATTTTCCTTGCTTGATTTAACTTCGGACAAACAGGATTTGTAGACAATTTTTTTACAAATATTAATTACTGTTGTAGTGTGTTGAATAAGAAAAAAACTTAAAAATACTGAAATATAAGTTCTATTGCTCATGAATTTAGCTAGAGTCAAACTGTAGGCTCTTCAATCCACATTTTAGGCCCGCTGCACATCGAGCGGTACAAGTACGGCAAGATGGACCTGAACAAGGGAGCCAACTTCAACCTCGCTTTGAAACCGGTCACCGCCAGCGAGCGGGGTTCAGCCAAGTTCACATGCGCCACAGTGGGTCGACCTGATCCTGAGATTGCTTGGTATAAAGGTATGCATGTGCTGCTTTTTAGTGTGTTGTTACAGCACTCCTACAACGCTGTCAATCCAAACTCTCATGTGCTGATCTTTTAAATCCCGTACTGCTTACGGTGTATAACCATTCCCAACATAAAATACATTTGTTTCCTTGTGCTCACCTTGTGTTGTTTTAACTCTTTCTATGATGAAAAACGTGGTAATTTTCTTTTCCAGTGGTTAGGAAGTGTTTTTCTTAGATTTGTAGTGTAGAGTATATGGGTTTATTACGTTGGGTATGCGACACGTGTTTATATAGTACGGCAATGTTCCGACAATTTCCATAGTCTCAAGGGTATATAACTTTAAATAAATAATTGCAACGTGTTTTTTTCTTTAAATGTATTTGCACTGCAACCATTTGTCCCTTTATCCCCAAACAGGACTGAACCACTATATTTAATTTTCCAGATGGCGTCCGCATAAAAGCGAACAACAAGTACTCGATGCGAAACAACTACGGAGTTTGCACGCTCACAATACACGATTGCCGTTTGCGTGACGCCGGCATGTACAAATGCGAGGCCAACAACCAAATTGGAAGGTCCATCTGTGAGGCGAATCTTAACGTTCTACCATCGGCACGTTAATTAGCTAGCATTATAATACAATCTGGTTAACTGCTTGTATAGTATTTACCAATAAAACCTAGTTTGCTCATGCATTATGCTTCGGATGTCTGTTTTAAATGTTCATGGTATGTACTTCTGCTTTCAAAGTGTTAGCGATCAAGCCGTATGCGATGCAGTGTTGTAAGAATGGGCTTCTGCTTCTGTAAATAAATATTCACGTTCCAAAATATTTAGAGGTTTAAATTATTACACAAAATTTGACAGGTTACAAACCGACAGGGTCAGATTTTAAGTTAATCAGGTTAATAATTACTGAAGTACGCCTCAATTATTCCGACTGATTAACTTATTGAGTTGGTTCAGTCGAAAATTTACATGTTTGAAACTGCTCGCTTGATAGTTGGTTATTATAGGTTAACAAATGGCACACGTATTGTTATTGTTTGCAAATGGTTTTCCAGTAATAAAATACGTTTACATGTAGTACACAACTAAATTTTTGTAAAAACGATAAATATCCACAAATCTAACGAGGGATTTAACACAACATCTTTTTTTTGGTTTTCTTAAACAAAGTATTATTTCCGCCACGTAGCATCTAGTTGAACCTGCAAAAACTAGTAGAACATGTTTGGCCAATTACACTTGGTCACGTAACAATGTATAATGTGGAATTGGCGGTGCCGTCGTTGCTCGTTGTGGAACAGGTGGAGGATAACGCATGGGAGAATGGGTGGTGCTACAGGCGATTTGTTGTGGGCAGTACGATCTCTTAAATTATTATCTTCATTTGATTGTACAAACATGTAAGTTATTTTCGTAATTATGACTTCACCCCTTTATTATTAATATTATCCTCTCTACATGTTGCCATACTGATCTTCCTACGTTTTACTTAGTATAGAGTAGTGTTCCTTAATGTTCTATTAAGGAACACTAGTATAGAGTACATGATTAGATTCCATACATTTGCTTGCACCTCCGCATTTGAAGCATTAGTTGCTTGTCCTCATTGTGTGTGTGTAAAGTATATAAGTAGTGGTCCTATCTACATGTTGAGTGGAAATCCAATTTAAACCAAACTCTTTCATAGTGCAGTTTGAAATGTGGGATCTAAATACTTTATAGAAAACACGGATATCAAGTTTGGATTGTCAACTTTGGAACCCATTTATTTCCGCCTGCAGAAACAAACGTTAGGCCAATACACTTGTATAAAATATACCAAGGGTAATGAGGTAGCCAGGATATCCGATCGTGTCTGCAAGCAGAAATATACAGCGGCACTTAAAAAGGGTTTTAAAGTAGTGGTGGTTCACACGTGGTTGACACGTAATGTTTATACGTGGTTGACACTCTCTAGTTTGTATGCCCCCATCCCCCTCCCGCTCATACGACCCTGTATAATACTCGTCAAATACCATTACTAGCCAATAACTTTTGGCCATACCATCGAAATATATTGCTTTAATCTTTATAATTTACATCAAATTTTACATTAGTTAAACAATTAATTGTTTTAATCTTTGAAATTTACATTAAACAAAGACAGTTCTGATAAAATAAGAATTAGTTAAACGAAATAGATATTTGATTATTATTATTGTGCATATAAAATGTGGAAAAATTCTTTCGGACCACGAAAAATCGAACTTCAACATGAAAGAACTCTTAAGCTGCTAGGAGATGCATCAGGTCATATATTTTCAAAGCAGAAGTATGTAGATAAACTAAAGAGCGTTACCAAGAAGATACGACCAATATTAATTCATCTAAACAAGGAGTCAAATATTACTAATAAATATAATGTTCGGATTGTGTGCATATTGGCTGTGTTAATTGTTTTGAAAATTTGGTGCGTTATTACATGGAGTAGTTAAGGGTTAAACATTGAGTAGGTATGGATTAATACATGGGGTAGGTATGGATTAATACATGGGGTAGGTATGGATTAAAACATGGGGTAGGTATGGATTAATACATGGGGTAGGTATGGATTAATACATGGGGTAGGTATATGTTATAACGATATTGTACATAGATCCTTCACATCGAGGTGTTCCCTAGTCGGTAAGATAGTTCGAATCCCAGTAGTATTAGAGTTTATATTGGATCTAACAACCATTATCATTCCGGATTCGTTGGGATTGTCCAACTTGTTATAATGATGCCAGTCATCATGTGGTGTGGGGTCGTACCCGGGCTGACCTTGGCTCGTGGTGACGGTTTTATTCTGTAGGAATATAATTAAACGTTCCATTGTCCGACAGATTAGCCTGGTGTGTTAGTGCGACGCCTTTCAGCCAAAGGGTTGCAGGTTCGAAACTAGCCGGGTATGTCCTTGGGCAAGGCAATTAACGTACATTACCTGAATCCAAAGAAATAATGCGTTATAGCCTACTTTACAGAAGAAACGTGTGAATCGTACACAACGCTGCAATATCTTCGGTAACCCAACGGTGAGGTCATTTGACGATTACCCGTGTGGTAACCCCCTTGGTTTTCCTATTCACGAAGATAAACATTGGATATCCTGTCCTATCTATTCCTCGTGGCCGCGTTTTACTCCAACCCTCCAAGTTGAAGACGAACTACAGCTTTCATCTAAATACCGTGGTTGCAATCCTCGATAAAACCACAGTGTACATTTTATGCATTTTCGTAATTTCTATGAATGATGAATCAAGTCGATATAAATAGTTAATGTTTTTTTGATCGAGAGCAGAATTATTAAGAAACCTGTGAATCCGACACATTTCCCACAAACCTCCGCATTGTAATTCAGTCCAAGCCATACCACCGTTCGTGTTGTAGGTTCACTCGTGTTTCTGACGTAATCATACACCACGTCATACATGTTCTTATCCAAGATATCGACCAGCCTTCCACCGACCCTCCCACATGATTCCTCTGCGGTTGATCGGTTCTTTTCCGCGTCCATGCTCGGATCAGGCATCCAAATGACCTGACCATCGTACTCGATCCCATTACCTGCATTGAAATATATGATTGCAACAAGAACCAAAGTCATCAACCCAGTGGAACAATAAAGAAACCTCTAAGCCGTATACAACACACTGCAATAGCTCCGTTTAACTATGAGGCGACAACTGCAAATACAAATATGTGAGAAACTCACCCGAATGAAACGTCCAATCCACAACTAGCTTCGTATCCCAACCCGAAGCTTGGTCAGTTCGTTTCAAATTAATGATAAATCCGAATTGTTCAATTCTAAAAATTGTCAAGTTGAATTTGTGCGGCAGAGAGGCATTTGTGGGCTTCGCCTGTGCTTGGACGAAATTGGGTGGAGATTGGAAACACATCAGGTACAATACGAACTCCTTTCTATTCGGATGTTTTGAAACGGATTGAATTTCAGTGCTGCCGCGTCCGGACCTCGGTTGTTCTGCAGTTTATCAAGTTACAAATGCAAAATAAATAGGATATCTATGTTTTGTTTCCAGTGAATATGAAATTACAATGGCCGTTATGTCATAGTTTTAGTACAAATTATTAGACCACTGGGTTTGGGCGATGATTGCTAAATGATTTCCATAGGACACAACTGACCAACAAGCGACCAGTTTCAAACCTTCAATCTTTCGTCTAAAAGGCGACGCACTATAGTCTACAAGGACAACGTTGTGAACGGAATCTTACCTGTTGCAACGATGTTCAAACCACATACAACGACCAACAGCACAACACACTTCATTGTATTTGACTATTAACCTGATCTGAATGAAATCAAAAAATATTTGATAATAAACTGGGTTGGTACAAAATAGTTTAAGGAATAACTATTTCGTTTTACTACGCGCGCAGTTATAACCTTAATAACAACAAAAGTTTAAAAATTAACTCGTAGGCCTAATTATAAATATCACCTTAGTAATCGTAGACGATGTGATATTTATATCTATTTTACTAAAATGAATATCTTTAGACGCTGAGAGAGTAGTCCAGCGACGTTTTATTATAACGTTGCTTTCTAAACTGGAATCACCACCAGCCTCTTTGGCATTATTATTTCGACACATCTGTCAATTGATGGTAATCCTAAAAGTTTTCAATTTAAATTATGCGTGAACAAAGATATAAGCAATATATGTTTCCCCACGCTTGGCGTAGCCGACTGCAAGACAATGCTAGGTGTGTCGCGGAAAAACATATTATACCAAATAAATGAATTTTAGTTTTTGCCAAATATGGCTAGTAAGTTTCTAAATGTAGGCCTACCTCTAGTAAAAAAAAGATTGCAAAACACTGCCATAGAAAGTTAAGTTTTGCCTATACCACGTCCATCTGTGTTATAATGACAACTAACACTCCGCTATAATACACAAGTTTTTAATTCGAACGTCCAGTTATAAGAATCGATATGACGCGCTTTACTCAGAATTTATCGAACAGAAAACTTACTATTTAAAACAACAAACCGAGCGACCTTTTAATAAGAATTACTTAATACACAACAATTGAAATGGCAGCTAATCATTTGAATTCAATTTTAATTAATAAAAAAGCTTTTTTTATCATCCATGCAGATACTATTAATTTTAGTATTTATCAAGTTTAACATAAATAACAATTATTTAAAAAGCCTTGTAAAAAAATGTGCATTTAAAATGTACACAATCGAGAAAAATGTCGGTGAAACAGCAGTTGGAGATATATGATCACATACGAATTTACATGGCTGCATACATTGCGCTAATCATACCATACCATGTGTCCCATACAATGGGCTAATCCGTAACGAATCGGGTGTATAAGGCCACGTTTTTTTAATAAAATGATTCCGCACTGGAAAATAAATTCAAATTATTTGTTTAAAAGGGATTACTCCTATCCAATTCTGAAAACACGAAAGTATTAATTTTTCGAAATGGTTTCTAAAATATTCATTACGTAAATAGTATTTAAAATATAATATAAAAAGAATATCAAAGTGTCGCCACTAGTTAGCTATAAAGACGCAATTTCGTTAAAGGGGAAGTCCGAATCATCAAAAAACTGAAGTAAAAGCCAGGTAGTAAACGGTGACAGAAAACGCTTAGGTGAAAGACGTCAGGAAAGAAAGGTTGCAACGAAACTGCACATCGCAGTTAAATAACCAAGAATTATTATAATGTAAAATAAAATTATAAATTAAAAAAAAAAAAATTAAGTATGTTTTGTTACTTAACCTCATTTTGCTATTTTAAAAAGTCATTTTTTTAAAAGAATAGGCATCGTACCTTCTGTAAGTTCTTAAAAGTATATGCTATTAAAGTAGTTTTTAGTACAAACTACAACAACTTGAAATCATGTCGATAGATGCGAGCCAAAATGTGATCCTAAAGCCACTGTTTAAAGATCCTGGTATTGATTTAACGGCATACAGGGACCAACACTTTAAAGTAAGTTCTAGGCATGTCTGTGCATTAAATCCATAATATACCCGTTTTCTTTTTTGTGTATTTGGTTAAAAATCAGCCATTACACGTAATTCCTACCTGTGTTTTTGCTAGGTAATCTGACATTGTTGGGGTAATAAATCGTACCCTTTCTCATTTCAGTGTATAAAACATAAATACCGTACCTATTCTTAAGATTTTTTCTACATGCGCTTACTTTATATTTATCTTGCTACAACTATACTTAATATAGTTTTAAAGAAGTTACTGGTAATGTGCATTATTTTTTTAAATCGTCTAAAGGTTACCCGAACATTTTTTTAGTATCACCTGATTTAATGATACCGTTAGTTACTATTTGATTATTTTGTTATTTGGTATTGTTTTTTATCCAAAAAAATAAATTGGTTGATGCACTGCTTTTGTTCATTTTTATGTTTATAGGGCAGCCGAATTCAACAAGAAAAACTGTTACAACAGTCAAGTACATTATATGTTGGCAATCTATCTTACTACACAACTGAGGAACAGATTTATGAACTCTTTTCAAAATGCGGAGATTTAAAACGAGTTGTTATGGGATTAGATAAATTCAAACGAACTCCATGTGGTTTCTGTTTCGTTGAGTATGTTTTTTTATTTATTAAATATTTGTCAATTCAATGAAATTTTAATTTTGGGTAGTTGCACCTGCCAATACAGGTTCCACCGACTTTTTTCTTACAGTCTACATATTTTGTGTAAATAGCACACAAGTTTTGTATGTATAATTCTACAACCTATTTTATATAAGAGTCTGGGCCGCAAGCCTGCATATGTCACACTTAAATTGCATGTTAGGTTACTAGGGTTTTCTTTTAGTAATATATGGACATACCTTGCATGTCATCCGTATTCATTAGCCCTGATGGCCACTTAATTTAACCCCTGTAAATTAAAACCCTTTACAGGCCAACCCCTTCAGTTGGAAAAGTATAGTTTCATGGTTCAGCAACACTTTTAAAGATTATCAAACACTGGTCTTTTTTGGATATGATTGTCTCTTGTGAATATATTAAAAATATCCAATATCCATATTTATATTTATAAAATATTTATTTTAAAATTAAATAAAAATACAGGTATGTACAAAGGTTGTCAGCTGTAAATGCTGTCAGATACATCAATGGGACAAGGTTGGATGACAGAGTTGTTCGAACGGATTGGGATGCTGGGTTTAAAGAAGGAAGGGAATTTGGTAAAAGGAAAGCTGGTGGACAGGTGATGATCTTTAAATGGTAGTAAAATCCTAT